>JAJIYU010008753.1:0-17665 GCA_030144865.1 Tinospora cordifolia | reverse complement strand
CAACTAATCTCCTAAAAAATAGCCACAACTAGCAAAGTAAATAATTAAAAATAACTGAAAAATTATCCTAACAACAAGGGATGCCCATCTACAAGCTTACAACATTGTAACGGGAAAGAGGACAATTAATATGAAAAATAAAATGAAAAAATATAAAATAACGGAAAAATAATTAAGAAAAATAAAAGAACTGGAAAAAATAATTAAAAAAATGGGAAAAAAAAGAATCAATTAGCTCACATTTAGCCACTTCCAAGCGTGTGATCTCAAAATACCGCACCCCCTTTCGCTCATGGTTCAGACGAAGAACCATAACGCTTGCGAATTAAGCGGCCTACTCGTGTGAATCCTACGGTTACTGTACCCAGTATGCGCTCGATAAGCCAGTGTATCCTCACGGCGCATGATAGCCCAGCCCTATTATAAATAGTTGTCATTCTCCGTGGATGCGCGTTGCTCACCCCCTCCGTCTCCGTCCCCTTCTTCCTGTGCAACTTCCCGCGGTTTTTTCTTTCTGTTCGCAGCTCGTGATTGATGTTTAAGTTTCTCAGATGATTCAATTGCGTATCGGTACGTATAATTTCATGCCGTTTCTCAAATATTTTTTTATCGGACTTTGTTGGAGATTATTAGGGCTTCTTTTCATGTTCCCTTCCATGAATTTGCCCTTTATGTTACAGATAGGAGTTCGGATCATGATTCAATCGAATTGAGATCAGGTTTTATTTTGTTGTTTATTAGATGGATAATCTGTGTCGACCAGCACCTCTGAGGGATCCTTATGAGGTACTTGGGGTTTGTAGGGTTTCAACTGAATTGGAGATCAAGGCTGCTTATAGAAAATTAGCTCTAAGGTAAGTGTTCTTGATTTAAACAAGTTCTCTCGATTCAACTTAGCTCTGTAATTAGTGGTTTTCTTCAAAAGTTGGATAAAGATCATTTGGATTCTCGCGCCAATGAAGTCGTCGTTGGATTGGATTCTTACGTTTACATGCATGCACATCTATTACATTCTCACTAGCTTTTATTTGGCTAACATAATTAGGATTATACTCTGTTTAGTATTGATGAGGGTAACGATGTTGTATTTTTTGATGAACATTGTCATCTAGTTGGAAGAAGATGACAATGTTCTAAAGTTTTAGTATTTTTTGATGTCTAGTCATGAGACATGATATTGTTATTGCTATCTTTTGGACAGTACTTACTGTAATTTCGAAAATTGAGCTTGTTTGACATGATAAATTGCAAACACCTGTTTTTTGAGTCCTTTGAGATTTGTTGTTACGAGATTTGGATTAATGGATCATAAGATTCATGTGCGTTTTATGAATCAAATCAATAAAATACATAACTTGTGATAAAATTGATCGACTAAATCTTTTATATAGGGAGTGGAGGTAGCACATTCATTGAGCCAACCCCCTGTTTTTAGCAAAAGGTTTAGATGGGTTGAGTATAGTTTATTTATTTGTCAAAACAAGTAAATAACACGTATGTTGCATGAAAATAATAGTTATTATATAATTGAGTAGAACCCATTGTAGAAATTTGTAAAATCATTAACATATAAGACTCCACTTTCTTATTCTTTTTTTTTTTTTTAAATTTTATTTGGGTGCAGTTCTAATAGTTATCTATTTGTGTTTAAAAATCAATAGTTATTCCTTATTTAAAAAAAGTGGGAAGTTTGAGTAGTTATCCTCCTTGAAGTAGTTGCTCCTATTTCTTTGGTGAAGGGAATTAAATTTTAGTTGAATATGTCAATATTGGAAGTCGAAAGTGGAGAATATATATTTGTGTGTATGTATGTATGTATATATAGTATAAATAATTTTTTGATTGAAAAATGATAATCAATTCTTCATAGTTGGTTATTTCTATGCCACCTTTCTCTAAAATGTGATTTTTTTAGGGAAATAATTTCTATTAATTGATTTTTTTTAATTTAAGAATCCATCCCTTTAATATATGTCTTCCAGCATTTGATTATTCAAATTATATATCCTCAACATTTTCCGCACTTTATTCGACTATTCATTTAATTTTCCTTATTGTTTTAATGAAATTTCTATTACATCCACAATGGAGATTCAGATTCAATATATAGGATAACATTGTGGCACTTCAAGTTGTCATGACTATTGTTGCTTTATCATGGAAATGCTAATTCAAAAGTATGGCTGAGTGTGACTTATATATAGCGTATTTACCAGCTTATTCACTTTGCAGATGGAGCTATTTTATCGAGCTTTAGAAGAGACATTAAAGGTTGAATTCTTTTATACTAGTAAGTAGTTGAAAAAAAAATTCCAAATGTTGTTTTACCTCACTTCAAACATAATTTTAACCTGTTCCCATGTGTACAAATTGATTGAAATTTGAATATTCCTTCAATAGAAAGTGTTGATGTAATACATAAGTCAATTACAATAATTTATTAGCCAATTCTTTTAGGGGCAGATTTTTTATTTATTTTAAAAATGACTGCTACATATCTTTAGTTCTAAGCTTTTATTGAATCTCTGTTTTTCCCTTTTCAATTGTTGTTTAGGTATCATCCCGACAAAAATGTTTGTGATTCAAAAGCATCAGAGTATTTCAAAGAGGTAGCTTACTCCTATAACATTCTATCTGACCCAGAGAGAAGGCAACGTTATGACACTTCTGGTTTTGAGGTGAGTCCATAATATGTTCTTTTTTACTTGGGTACCTCTTGCAGAGCTGAACATACTGAAATAGGGGAAGGTTAGGGCAGAAATGGTTATTTGCAGTTTTTGTTCACCTTTTTTTTTCCTTGCAATTGAGCTTGAATTTCAAGTTTTTCAACTTTTATGGTAATAATCCCACAGAAATTTCGGGTGGCATGGCATCACTTATGCACGATATACATGTTTGAGTTGAAACGATATCATCTTAATAAATTAATGGTGGTTGCATCATTAATGGATGGATTAGGTATTGGGCAGGTTGTTTGGATGTTGCTTGACCTTTTTGCTTTTATTGTTATTGGTTTATGTTGAATCTCTCTGTTTTTCCTGCTGCACCTGGTACAGTTTTTATTGTATTGAAATCTGTTTGTTTCTTCTTAAAAAATAAATAGTTAAATAAATAAATTGGAGTCACGTTTCTTTTATCTATCTGGCCTTAAGTGTTAGCTTCTACGCCGGTTTACAATTTTGTTTCAGTCTCTTCTTGGACTATGTGTACCTTCTTTCAGTTTATTGATACTGTGGGAGTTCAACTGTGGTTAATGTTAAGCTTAATTATATTCCCTTTGATTTCCAGCTCTGTAAGGTACAGGGTCTGCAGACCTCACGTATGGCTCATGAGACAAAATCTAGTTACATTCTTGTTAGGTTTCTACTATATGAAACAATATCAGCGGTGTCCAGTTTAATTAAAACCTTCTCACTTGTCTTGTAGTATAGGCAAAATGAGCATGCAGCCCAATCAATCACTCTTCTGGCAGCTTTTGTAACATATTTTGGCCCCTGTTTGTGCTTTTTCTTATTCGTAAGCCAGAAAGAAAAAGAATACAAAGGAAGTTGCTTCTGCTTAAACAAATGCCTGTCTTGTCAAAATGAAGTATGCAGCCAAGATGATCCACCAACTATGAGATGGTCCCTCAATCCCATTTGGTGTTGGACAGAACATGCTTTATTCATGTATTGAGGTTTTTCAATGATGGAGCTCTTCCCTTGAAAACTCTGATTTCAAGTTGTCAACTTGATTCTGCTGATTCTAGATATTGAATATTCGTGGCAAACATTTTTCCCTTTATTATATTTCTGTTTCTTTGGTTCTTATAGGTTGGGAGCTCTGTTTGTCTCTGAATTGTTTCTGATTATATCCAGGTACTTTATCTGCAGTCTCATCTGTCTATTAAACAGAGAATGTCTGAAGGAACAAGTCTAGTTGAAGTAGAAACACCCGAAAACGGCACTGATTTGTCACCTGATGATATTGGGACAATTGAGGAGATGCCTGAAGAAACTTTTTTATCTCGCCAAACTTCTGTAAATCTTGTCCCATTTATTGGGCAACGATTTGTTTCTCAAGATGCTGCCTATGAATTCTATTGCAGTTTTGCGAAGCAATGTGGCTTTTCAATCAGACGTCACCGAACTCGTGGAAAAGATGGGGTTGGCAGGGGAATTACAAGAAGGGATTTCACCTGCCATCGTGGGGGTTATCCACAGATAAAGCCTTCTGATGATGGCAAACTGCAAAGGAACCGGAAGTCTTCACGTTGTGGGTGCCAAGCATACATGCGAATTGTTAAAAGGGCAGATTTTGATGTACCTGAATGGCGTATTACAGGCTTTAGCAATGTACACAACCATGAACTTTTAAAATCAAATGAAGTGCGCCTTCTCCCTGCCTATTGCACCATATCTGCAGATGACAAGAGTCGCATTTGCATGTTTGCAAAAGCTGGGATGTCAGTGCGCCAGATGCTGAGGCTAATGGAGCTAGAGAAAGGTGTGAAGTTAGGTTGTTTACCATTTACAGAAATAGATGTGAGGAATCTACTGCAATCATTCAAAAATGTTGATCGTGATAGTGATGCTATTGATCTTCTTGCAATGTGCAAGAAAATGAAGGATGAAGATCCGGATTTCAAATATGAATTTAAGATAGATACACATAACAGATTGGAACATATTGCATGGTCTTATTCTTCATCAATTAGGTTATATGAGTCTTTTGGAGATGCTGTGGTTTTTGACACAACTCACCGTTTGGATGCTCATGATATGCTTCTAGGAGTCTGGGTTGGGTTGGATAATCATGGAATGAATTGTTTCTTTGGTTGTGTGCTTTTGAGGGATGAAAACATGCAATCTTTCTCCTGGGCACTGAAGGTAATATGTTCAGTTAGCATATATGCAGAGCTGAGTCCCTTGTTGCCTTGTATTTATCTGTTCTCTGCTTTCTGAGGATTGCCTAATGGGTTTGATGTAGGCATACAGCTAGAAAGGTGATTAAAGTATTTCAGACCACCTGTTAGAACTCACTGGACTTAAAATAACCTAAGAAATCTCAAGATGAAAATGTGCACTATATTCTGTTGAGTCATGAGAGAAACTTGGATTGATAAGTTAATGAGGTATTTGTTCTCTGTTAGAGGGTAGGCTCCTGTTTCTTTTGGTGAATGTAAGAATTAGTTAAAAAGCTGAGACTACATGACCTAAACATATACACCGAAGATATAAATTGAAACTAATAACTTATCGACCTTGATGCTAGAAATGCCCTATCTGAGAGCCAGTTCCGTATCTGTGAGCGTCTTATTTGTGTTGCAGATTTATTGGACCATATGAATAAGCGGGTTGTGTTTGTTAAGTTGGGAATCATTTATAAAGTGTATATATATATGTGTGTGTGTGTGTGTGTTTCACATTTATAACAGTTAAAACTTCTTTTTTTATTTTATTGCAGACCTTTTTGAGCTTCATAAAAGGAAAGACTCCACAAACAATCTTGACTGATCAAAATATATGGCTAAAAGAGGCAATTGCTGCTGAAATGCCTAATGCCAAACATGCATTTTGCATTTGGCACATCATTGCCAAATTCTCTGATTGGTTTTCTGTGATTCTTGGACCACAATATGATAATTGGAAAGCTGAATTTCACCGACTCTACAATCTGGATGACGTGGAGGACTTTGAAACAGGTTGGAGGGAGATGGTCAATACATATGGACTCCAAGGGAATAAGCACATTTCTGGCTTATATGAATTTCGGACATATTGGGCATTACCATTCTTGAGATGTTACTTCTTTGCAGGAATGACAAGTACATTTCAAGCCGAGTCAATAAATGCTTTCATCCAACGTTTTTTAAGTGCCCAGTCTCAAATTAATAATTTTGTGGAGCAAGTATGTGAGATTTGATCTCTCTCTCTCTCTCTCTCTCTCTCTCTCTCTAGTTTCATTTTATCATACGTTAGTTTTTCTTAAATTTACTCTTTTAGGTGGCTGTTATTGTTGACTTTAAAGATCAAGTGGGAACAAAGCAGAAGATGCAGCGTAAGCTTCACAAAGTCAGTCTCAAAACAGGATCGCCGATTGAATCACATGCTGCTACTGTTCTTACACCATATGCCTTTTGTAAGTTCCAAGACG
Source organism: Tinospora cordifolia (assembly GCA_030144865.1). Classification (NCBI taxonomy): domain Eukaryota; kingdom Viridiplantae; phylum Streptophyta; class Magnoliopsida; order Ranunculales; family Menispermaceae; genus Tinospora; species Tinospora cordifolia. The sequence goes on along the minus strand of JAJIYU010008753.1, from coordinate 11,530 downwards.
AGCTTGTATTAGCTCCACAGTACGCCTCATTTCAGGTAGAAGAAAGTTGTTTTCATGTTAGACATCATACTCAGGTGGATGGAGGTCACAAAGTGATTTGGGTTCCACGTGAAGAACTTATTAGCTGTGATTGCCATCAGTTTGAGTTTTCAGGGATCCTTTGTAGACATGTTCTTAGGGTCCTCTCAACTAATAATTGCTTTCACATCCCAGACCAATATGTACCTAGCCGTTGGTGTGCTGCGAATTCATCGTCTCTGAAGTCCTTCCGTATGACTCCAAGGGAACACTCTGAGAAATTTCATATATTGCAGTCCATGGTTTCAACACTGATTACAGAATCAGTTGAAACAGAGGAACGCCTTGATGTTGCTTGTGAACAAATCTCAACAGTATTATCTCGAATTAAGGAATTTCCTAGGTCCTCACACGGGACATCTGACATCATCTATGATAGTCCATCAGATTCTCTGATTTTGCCTGAAGTTGAAGATTCTGATGGTATCATACAGAGCTTTGCTGCTGCAAATGCGCATGAATCTCTTTCTTTGGGAAAGCTCAAAGAGAGAAGGCCAAAAGATGGTCTTGAGTTATGTAGGAAAAGAAGGCGCTGCTCTGTTCCTTGCTGTGGGCAGTTTGGGCATGATGCAACTGACTGTCCAATGATGGGTAATGAAGGTTTGAATGTAGATGGACTTGGGTTCCTGTAGAGTAATAAATCGGGATATGATCAAGGTGGTTGTACAATAGTTATATGATTTACCAGTGTCTATAGAACAGCTAATGCATTTTTTCCATATTTAATTGCTTAATACGAGAATTTCTTCGTGTTTTTCATCTTTTTTCAATGAAGATTTTCAGTGATTCCATATTTTAGGGTCAATGTAAACCCACTTCCCTTTAATGACCAAGTAACCTGCCAAAGGAATCATTTCAACTAAATTGGTGGTGATAATTATCATTGAGAAAATGTTCATCTTATGAGATTGGTCAATCAGTCAATTTTGGCGGAAGAACAATTGTCTTTAAATGGGGTTCTTTGTTGTTTATTGTTATATCTGATGAATAGAGTGGACTTTTTAAAATGCTTATAGCAAAAGAAGAAAAATTTAGCCTTGTTGTGTACATATTTTATTCAATGTGCGCTATGCATCTTTTCCCTTTTGGATGATAAAATATAAATTGGAAAATGTGGTTTATTTTGAAGTTTGGAAGGTTTCTGTCCTCTAGAAGTCAATTTATTTGCTTTGGCTTATTTGAGGTTGGAAGTATGAGCTCCAATGAATGATTTATTATCTCTGTCACATTTCGTCAAGAATAGTCAAGAATTGGTTTGCCTGACTCTCCCTAAAGGGGACCAGCCTGGTGGATGAAGGTCCTACTCTGCTACTTATCCATGATTCAGGGAGGTTTCAGATCATTTTGGGTCCATCTTTTGGAATCTTATGATAGATTGCAAGAGACTGTTTTCATGACTTGGACCCATGTTGACCAGGTCAGACAGCAACAACTGTTTCCATTGCACCATGGTTCACTTTGATCTTCCTGAAACTCTAAACTCATCTTTATATCATGTGGTTGTGGCTTTGCACTATGATATCCCATACTTCTTTTTCTCTATTAAAAGCTGCATTTGTTATTACACTCCAATGACCCCCTTTCTCTGTTTCTCCTACCGACAAATAGGAGGCTGTAATCTTCAGGTTTTTGTTGTTTTAATGAGGATTATAAATACAGTTGTGAATTTTCATTGTATTCTGATGATAATTGTGTGCTTCTGCTAACAGTGTCATTTGCCTATTTGAGACTCAACCCAAAGCAATGTAGTGTACTACTGGGTTGGTAAAGTTAATGTATTTTTGTTGCAAACAACTATCCTTTTTCCTTTTTTAGGTGAAAAAGAGTTTAGGCGAGGGGAGAACACCCTAGGCCACGGTGAGGGCGTGCAAAAAATCAAGTTATTGGAATTCCTGATCTTGCTTCTGTGGTATCTCTTCACCTGTTAAATACATGCTTGCTAGCATCTTGGTTACCATTATAGTTATTACTGTTTTATGCTACCTTTCAGGGAGCGATCATTGCTTCTAGATGGATGCAACTGAAGTTGTTCACTTCTGAAGGCAAATTTAAGGTGAAACTATTTTTATCTTTGTATTATTTTGATATTTGTCAAATTAAAAATGAATAGTTCTAATATTCTTTTTTAAAGATCAATATTGTTGGTGGAACTTTATCTATGCCTTAGTGAGCTTGTCTTTCAATGACCTCTTATGGTCACCTAGCAATTGTTAGAATAAACCTCTTCAGTCATTGATGACCTTCAAACTTCAAGATCCTTACCTCATGAGCTATAATTAATAGTGAAGTTATGGTATGAAAATTCGACAAAATTTGCAGATATTAGCTGAATTTTTTGGTTTTTAAAAAGATTGAACTAGAACTCAAATGTAAGGAAAAATAAAAATAAAAATTGTTGGAATATTTGATAATCGTGACGAAATTCACCAAAAATTCGACAACTTAGATGAATTGTGTAAATAGAACGTGGTTTATAACTAAATAAAGCAAAAAAGTAGATTAAAATATTAGCATATGTATGGGGATAGGAATAGAGGATAGATATTGAAGGAGAGATTAAAAAGAATTTGGATTCAACCTTTAAGTTGTAAAAATACATATTTCAATTTCTTATATTTATGTTTTTACATGTAAAAGGTATCTATTTATATTTGTTTTCATTACTTCTAATAGCAATTGTACATATTTTGGCATGTATATAAAAAGTCTCTAAATACTTTTTCAAGTTGGTGAATTTTTACGAAAATTCTTCAAATAGGTGAATTTTTATGAAAATTTTTAGGATGGAGTTGAAGTTTTAAACCTTGAGAGATAGAGATAGCTAGGTGTAGAGAGACAGAGAGGTGGGGAGTTCATATGCATACATACATATATATATATCTCTGTGTGTGTGTGTGTGTGTAATTTAGGATTCTAATAGGTTCTTGTCTTCAAGTGATCATTTCATTTCTAAGAAGAACCAGAGTTTTTCTGCAGTGTGATTGATCTGAAGATAAGTCATTTTTTATTATGCACTTGGATTACAGTATACCCATTGCTTTGTTGTGTGATGTGCTTATCTCCTCATTTCTGGTCTCAGTTGTATTCAAAAGGAAACTTTTGGAAATATGCTTATTGTAAATGGAAAATATTGGAAATTTTTGACCCTACAAGCTATTGCTTTTAATTCAGGCATTCACCCTGATTCACTACTCAAAAGCACATGAGAGTATGAGACCAGTAAAAAGGCTAGTTTCCTATAGAATAAAAAACTATAACTTGCTTATTTGTTTGTGAAACAAACATTTGACAAGTGTATAGTTTTCTAAAGAATTGTGCTTTGCACCTCAATCACTAAGGTCCCTCGTTGCCTTCAGTGTGCCTCACACCTTTAACTGTGTTGCCTCTTTGGTTCAACTCTGGTTTCTTTCTTCCTGTGCTGTTTGAGAAGGAAAAAGATTTCACCATAGTCATATGAACACAGAAATTGGCGTTAATTGAACATTGTGTTTATGATGTATTATCCCTTGGTTGCTCCGTATGCATATTTTGCCTATAGTAGAGTGAAAAGAAAGATGTAGTGTTCTTAATGAGAAAGTTCTTATGGAAAAAGATATGAGATCAGAACATAGATAAACAGTGTGACAACCGAAAAAGGAAAGAGGAAATTGCAAAAGAAGTCGTAAAGGTAGGAATAGAGAGTGAGCTGAAAAACTGGATGGTAAGGAGAGCAGATCTAAATGTAGAGCAGAGAGTTGAGATGAGAAAATAGATGAACTAAAGTAACTGATTGAGAGGAAGGCTAAAAGGAAGATAAAGAGAAGGAGAACCAAGACTTACTAGAGAATGAGGAGCAGATAATTGAACAAAGGGATGATTGTGAGAGAAAATGAGGTCATTGCTGTTTCAAGGCTAATAAAATTGATAAAAATATGAACTGTCAAATTAGATATTGAGTTGAGTGGACCAAGTTGAGTGATCATTGCTTGGAGACATGATGAATGATAGTCGCTATCATACTAAGAGGTAATTCATCTCTACATTTGTTAGCCTTGAAGCTAGGAATGACATCTATGGAGGATTTTCTTTTCTTTCCTTTTTGTACCCCCTCTATATGAGACTTTACTGAGGCAAGTGTTAGTGTTCAATTATTAAAATAATTAATATGCAATGACAATTGGTTATATGTGGATATATTTTTTTTTAAATTTTATTTTATACAACTAAGCTTCACTTGACTAATTCACTTGGGCCCTTTGTTGCTCAAGCAGGAGAGACACCTACTTGTCGCATGGGAATTGAACTCGTGATCCATGTTTTTTATCGAAAACCCTAATTCACTAGCACAACTATGCATTGGCTGTATATGTGGAGATCTTACCAACCTGTGGTTTATGACTTCTTGGGAGAATTGGAACTCCAAGATCCTGCATTTCATTTCTTGGTTTTTCGTTTGTCGAATTTTAGGTTCAATGCCTCTTCAAGACAAATATCCCCCTTGTTGCAGGACGTGACCTTTACATGGACTAATATGAGGGATGCCTTTGATTTGTTGTATCGAATGGTTGGTAAGCATATTGTTTTTTCACACTATATCCAAGAAGTATTTACGAGATTGACCTTTAATTATATGTCAATCATGCTTAACATCGCGAAGGTAACGTGGGTTCATCATTGTTTTGTTTCAAGAATACATCGCTACATCATAAGAAACTTTCAAAGGAAAATATTTGATTGGTTGCACTTATTAGAGATATATGGATGGGATATGAATTCATGTTGAGGACTTAAGAAGGCTGAAGAGCTCATCAAAGTTTGGGATAGAAAAACATTTGGGAGGAGTGGGATTGTAAGAAAGTAATTAGAAGACTTAACTAGTGAGCTTGATAAAAATGAGTAGGATGGTCAAAGGTCTTTGGAGATGGCCATGTTAAGGCGAATGTATGAGGCAAAGCTTGCAGTCTTGTAGAGATATGTTTGAGAGAGGAATGATCACTAAAAAAAAGGCAAAGATTAAATGGTTGAGAAAAGGAGGTGGTGCACTATCTTCGTTCATAATCTTATTGACTTAAAGAAGAAACAAAATTGTCATGCAAACGACGAATTAGAAGATGGGTTATTGATTGAGTTAGAGGAAGGGGTTGATTCAGGAGATAATTATTTCTAAATCATTTTCTCCTTACAAATGGAGGGATGTTGGAAAGTGGAAATACTTTGAGTGGAGTGGGATTTAGGAAGGCAGTTTGAAAGACCCTTCGAAGAGGAAGAAATTAAGACAGTTGTTTTTAGTTGTAATGGAAAGAACTTTTGGACCAAAAGGCTCTACAATGACCTACCAACATTCTTGGGAGGTCGTGGCATAAGATGTGATGGAGGTGTTTGAAAAACTTTTTTCATAAATGTGTGGTCAATATCCCCAGAAATGAGACATACATTTGCTTACTTCTAAGATGAATGACTCATGGAGCATGAAAGATTTCTGACCCCTTAGCCTAGTTGTTGGCTTGTATAAGATTATCTCAAAGGTGTTAGAATGAATGCTAACAGTAGTCCTATATACGGCCATTGAGCTATAACAATTACATTTTTAGAAGGGAGACAAATCATGGATGCCTTTTTAATTGCAAATGAAGTGGTGGGGGAATATAGAATCAAGAAAAAAAAAGTAAAAGTAGCATTCACGTTTGAGTTTGCTAAGGTGAATGACTCGATTGCTGGGGTTTTATGGACTTCATTTTGAACAAGAAAAGTTTTGGGCATTGGTGGCTTTCATGGTTACGGGGATATGTGTAGTTGGTCTAGTACTCCATAGTAGATAACGCGGGGACAAAGGGGCAATTTTCATGCAGGTCCTGGGCCTTGGGCAAATAGGCCCTTTTATCCATGTTTTTATTCACAGTAGTTGTGGTTGGTTTAAGTCACTTCATGTCTAATGCTTGACAATGCTCCTTGGTACCTACTTTCTCGGTTGTAAGAGATAGGGTGGAGATTTGCCACGTTCAGCATGCTGATGATACCTTATTCTTCTTTGAAGGGGAAGAAGGGAATAGCATTAGTGTCATATGACTCTCTTGCATGTGTTTAGTGAGACATCTTGTCTCACAGTTTATCTTTGTAAGAGCCAACTTATCGGGATAAATATGAAGCAAGAGACTATTGCAAAGTTGGCTAATGAAGTGGGATGTTATGTGGAAACTTGACCAATGCAGTACCTAGGCCTACCTTTAGGAGAGAATCCATTGTTATTGGAGTTTTAGGACCAATAAAATTTAAAGATGATTGATGAGTGGAAACAAGGATTACTTTCCAAAGGGAGGAGATTAGCTCTAATTCAATCAGTTTTGTTTGTCGTACCTACATTATTGTTATCCATGTTTAAGATCCCCTCATCAATGGTGGAGAGAACTGGAAAGGAACTCAGTAACTTCTTTTGGGGAGATAAAAAGGATAACCACTTGATCAAATGGGATGCGGTAAGGTGACTTGTGGAGATGATAAGATTGGGCATTAGAAAAATTACTTAAGGAATGTAGCTTTATTTAGTAAATGGGTGTGGAAATTCACGATGGATCTGAGCTAATTATGGGCAAAAGTTATTGTAAGTCGACGTTGACATCTAGTTTTAGATGTTGGAAGGAGGTCTGCATCTACTTACAGCAGTGCATGGAGATTTACTCATCACTAGCACCTCAAGTCATTACACACTTGGTATTCAAGGATGGAACTGGATAGACCACCCGACCCCTACACCCTTTCTACCTAACTCGCCATTAATTCCTTAATAAACCATGTCCGGATTGACCAACAAACCACTACATCATGGAACTTCCACATTTCTATTGTACTAATTAAGTGGGAAGACCAATGAGATTCCAGAACTTCTAAATTGATTATAATCTGTAATATTGTCCCACAAACCTGATAGAATCCTTTGGTCCTTGATCCATTCAAAGTTTGAACTCTTGTTTTTCACACCTAATAGATTTAACACAGCCTGCACACTTCCCATTAGTGTGTCATATATGGAACGCACAAGTTCCATCTAAAGTTCAAATTTTTAGGTGGACTTTGGCACACAAAAAGACTGAATGCATGAGATGCATTACAGTGGCATTGTTCAATTATGTGCTCATCTCTTCATAAATGCATTGTATGCTATTGTAATGGAGAGTCCATTTATCAAATATTTTTTCATTTTCCTTAAGCAAAGTGGATGTGCAAAGAATGGTGTATATTCTCTGGCTGTTTAATGAGGAAGGTCTAGGACTGATCATATTTCTTGCTACAATGTGGTTGTGATGGTACAATGTGGTTGTTATATATGTATATATATGGGTGACAATTTGTGTTATTGTGTCATAAACCGGTTGTGTTGTAAATGGGTCTGACCCATATATTATAAATCCAAACTCGACTCATTTATTAATCTTGTTAAATTTGCAAACTCAAACCAACTCATTCATTAACTATGTTATAATCATGTATCTGTATATAACTTATTTAACTTTTTTAAAATCAAATTTTAAAATTATTTTTATAAAAATATTAATAAAAATATAAAACATATTAAAAATAAATTAAATTTTTTTAAAATAATAAAAAAGTATATTATCAACAAATTAATAAATATATTAATTTCAAATAAACTTATGTATAATATATTTATTCATTTATCCATAGTCGTCTTAAACATGTTATTTTCGGGTTTAGTAAGTAAACCTATTTATGACTCAAATTTTAGTCTTATTTGATCGCATTAACCTGTTTTGACTTAAAACCATTTATGTTAAACCCAAACCTATTAAATGAATGTTGTGCTCGGGTCGGGTTATCGTGTCCTGTCACAAATTGTCACCCCTATATATGTATGTATGTATGTATGTTTTTTTTTTTTTTTTGGAGAAAGATACAAAATTTTATTCCATTTCCTGCTTAATATTCAATACATCCAGCCAATGACTTACTAGCAATGAATATCACAACTAAAGCCAATTCATTGCATGCCCATAATTTGCTCAAATTATGCATTCACCTTCCCCAATCCATAAACCAATCAGAGAGATTGATAGGCCCTCCACTCAGAGAGATTGATAGGCCCTCCAAAATTTCCACTGCATCCACCCATGCGCTAGCCACCCTTCTAATCTCCACCCAAATGAGAGGAAGCTCTCCTTTTTGATCCAAATATAGCTTGCTGTTTCTTTCTTTCTTGACCTGTCAGAGTTTGGAAAAATCCTCGCTGCAGCTATGGGAGGAAATCTAGCTCTCAGCTAGTCTTTGTAACTTTGCTTCATCATTGGCCAAATGGTTATTGGTTTCATAATAGATGTTTGATTAGAATCAGTGTGCATGAAAATATTGGCTAGCAGGGTGTATCTTTAGATTGCTTGACAAAATTGTTGCGCACAATTGCTTCCTTCAGTTGGTGACCTTCACTGCTATTTAGTTCCATCACATTTATACAATATCATTTTTCTTTAAATTAAAACAAAGAACTAGGAATGATCCACTGGGCTCTCAAGCTCACCCCATTATTTCATTGCAGATGACCATTTATACTACAGGAGTAGACCAGCCATGTGAGACCGTCTTTTTGTTTGAGACCTCATTGGGAGGTTGTCATTGTTTTCTTTTTGGTTTAACGTTTTATCATTTTGTTGTAAATAATATTTTTGTGTTTAACTTGAATTGGGCTTGTGCGCCCTCCGTCTTTTGAACTAATTTACATGTAAATTAAATGTTTTGGGACTCAGACCAATTGGGCCATGCTTATATGTTTAAAGTTTTCTTTAGAAATGATTTTGAGATTATAAATCCGTTGCAAAGTGTTTTCATTTGGTTAGATATGTTTTCACGATGGATTTTATAAGTATTTAGAATCGCTGCATGCATTTTCTAAATGAATCTCATTATACTGAAAAAGGAACTAATATTTTAGTGATCACTATATATTTTAAGTTGATTTTGTAACACATTTGAAAGAAAGGTTTCAAAAGATGAGACAGATGGAATCAACCCATGTGGCCTTTGGCTCTCGGCGAATGACCAAAGTCTAGCGTCTCCCGCTGAATGGGCGTGCCGTCTCTTGGCGCAGCCCCGACGACTCGTCTCCATAGATAGGGAGAGAGAGATATCGCGAGCCGGGGTGTCACAAGCTTGGTATCAGAGCCTAGGCTATAAGATGCCTTAGGCAAGAAAATAATTTAAAAAAAATGTTTTTCTTTTGGATAAATGGATAGATGTCATTGTTAGGTGGCTAAATTTCTAGAAAAGACTAGAGTGAATTCGACGTGCCCGAGTTGTCATTCGTAGATGGGATGCAAGTACTGAAAGGTGTCCCTAATAGTCTAATCTCTTCTCGGGGAGGTGTCCCTGAGGGTCTGATGCCCTTCTTTGGAAGGAATGTCTTTGATAGATGATCCTTGCTCTGGGAAGATGTTCTTGAAGGTTGATCCCTACTCGGGAAGTGTTCGAGACTTGGGGCCGATGGTATCATAAAAGAGTGATAGAATCAGAACTTGGCATAGGTTGATGGTTCAACAAAGAACCAGCTAGCCAACCATAGGTCTAGTTAGAGACTGAGTGTTGTCAGGGAGGCACAATGGATCATAAAAGTAAAGAAGAGTTTTTAGGACATAAGCCAGAGACTGAAAATATGTGAAACGAACACTTGATTGGTCAGGACACGAGGTCGAAATAATCCTGTATCCTTGGTCTCTATGTGGTATGAGACGCATAAGGATTTGAGGGTATGGAGGAATTCTGGACTCAGAGATTGACGGACCATGTTTGGTGAATGATCGATATCTTTGGAAGAACTGGTATCAAAGACTCAAACTACGGTTTCTAGAGTAGAGAATAATTTGGAAAAAAGACCTTTATAGGCATAATATTATTTTTATATCCTCTTTCAGATATAATAAAATAATATACTCCTTTTTAGGCAATTCATTGCTAGTTAGGCGCCAACTGGTAAGGAGTTGCCCACATAGATGTTTAAAAAAAAAATTATGAGTTAAAATTTTTTTAATAACAACATGATGCTGCCCATTCAATGGGCTGCATCATGTTTTTAAAATTAAAAAAAAAATTCATCTTAAAGGGGGAGTTTGAATTTTTAAAGATGTCGCCCATTAAAATGGGCGACATCCTTAAAAATTGAATATAGCTCCTCAATTTTTTTTTATAAAAAAATTGTTGAACAAAAGACAAGACAGTTATTAAAAACAACATGATGTTGCCCATTCATGTTGTTTTTAAAAAATGTCTTGTCTTTTTTTTTTTTTTGGTTTAGCAATTTTTTTTATAAAAAAATTGACGAGCTGTATTGAATTTTTAAGGATGCCGCTCATTGAATGGGCGACATCCTTAAAAATTCAAACTCCTTCTTTAAGATAGAATTTTTTTTAATTTTAAAAACATGATGCCGCCCATTCAATGGGCGACATCATGTTGTTATTAAAAAAAAATTTAACTCGTAATTTTTTTTAAACATCTATGTGGGCAACTCCTTGCCAGTTGGCGCCAACATAGCGCCTAATTGGCAATGACTTGCCTAAAAAGGGGGATATTATTTTATTATGTCTGAAAAAGGATATAAAAATAATATCTTGCCCGAAAAGGTCCTTTTTCTGAATAATTATTTAAAGAAGTCAATGATAATGTTGACCAATGATTTTCCTACTTTCAGTTGATCTTCAAAGTGGCATTCATAGCTTACCTATTGTTCTTTTTTTACGACGAAACAAGTGATGTATTATTATTATTATTAATAAATTGTGATAAAAAAATGTCCATCTCCCAAATAAATGATTAAAAAGAAACAAAATCCCTTAACCAATCTAACATACATGGACCTTGCACCAGCTCGGCGGCAAAAACTCATGAGCTTACTGTGAACCTAATATTCTCCCGTAAACAATGAAAATTTGACTTAGGGCATCACCAACCGTGCTGGGCGTTGAGCGCTCGGTATAGTTCGAGCGCTCAACGCCCATTTCTTTTTTATTTTTTATTTTTTAATTTTTTTTTTATAAAAGCTGCTGCGGCAGCTGGGTGGCACAATGAAACGTCCGTCAGTTCCTCTATAACCACATTCCAAAAAGATTCAGAAATAGCCACAAAGGAAACACCAACCTCAATGCTACTAGCCACAAGTGATGCAAAAAATAATTTACCTATTGTTAAGCAGTCTATGAAAGAAACTAGAGTTAATGTCACCTTCCTTGGTCCACTTAACTCTAATTTTTCCTAAGGCTATTCTTTCCTCTATTGAATAGATATCAGCTAACTCGACCTTTGCATCCTAAGCTCAAATATCCCATTAAAGTAGCTGTCTTGTCCTTCTAAGTTGCCATAATGAAGAATGTGATCTTGCAAAGCTTTCTTTTTGATTTGTTTGGACTCTGTATGCTATTCATACTGTGGACTAAAATTGGTAAGAAATTGCTTTTATTGAGCAATTAAGTTGAAT
>JAJIYU010008752.1:0-17711 GCA_030144865.1 Tinospora cordifolia | reverse complement strand
GCTATGATAGGATACTAAAGTGGCTTTGGCTTGTAGATAATGGAAGGAATCCAAGAAAACACCAATACACCTGATCAAAGTAACCAAGGGGCAGATGTGGCAGCAACTTCCATCCTATCACCAAAGATAATGGCAGGAATCACTCGACAGTTGGTTGAGCAAGTGATGAAGACTCTACAGTCACAGCCTAAGGTTCAAAATGAACTAAGATTGGGAATCAATGAGCTAGTCATTCCTCTAAGACTAACCATGCCCAAAGGAATGACAGTTGAGATTAATTCAATCAAAAAGGATGTCCATTTCAAACGATCCGTAAGGAATAAAGCAAGAAACCACAAAGTGATCAAAAGACGGGAATGGAAAGCAAAAAATAGAAACAAACTCACCAAACTGAAAAAAAACGAAAGGAGTAGGCTAAGAGACAAGGGTTGTGCTATGTGTGCAGACAAAGGGGTCATTTTGCCAAAAATTGTCCAACTGCACCTGCTCAGACTCTTCAGCCTCAAGACAATAAAGGTTAAACTCACCAAACTGAAAAAAAAAACAAAAGGAGCAGGCTAAAAGACAAGGGTTGTGCTATGTGTGCAGACAAAGAGGTCATTTTGCCAAAAATTGTCCAACTGCATCTGCTCAGACTCTTCAACCTAAAGACAATAAGGGTTAAACTCACCAAACTGAAAAAAAACAAAAAGAGCAGGCTAAGAGACATGGGTTGTGCTATGTGTGCAGACAAAGGGGTCATTTTGCCAAAAATTGTCCAACTGCACCTGCTTAGACTCTTCAGCCTCAAGACAATAAGGGTTATGGTGACAACCAAGCTAGAATGTTGGTTGTTGAGGCCTAGGAAGATCAAAACCCTCAGTAGAAACCCTCATAGTCCAATGTTAGGATAAATGAACTAATTTTTTATATGAGTAGTAGTAGGAAAACCTTTAGTTTAAGATCGCTATATGAATTTTAAGTTGAAATAAGGTTTTCTACCAATTATCTCTATTAATGAAAATTTTCCCTTATGAACTCTTATCGTTACATTTTGAATATCCAAAAATGGAAAGTATGAGAATAGAAAGTGTGAGTAGTAACCTTAGAACCTGTCGTAAGGCAGAAAGTGACAAAGAAACTTTTACCTTCAGATAGATTGAGAACTTAGGGCTATGTATGACCCTAAATGAAAGACAAGCCTATCTCTATAGCAAGTCCTACCATCGGACCTATTGCATCAAATCAAGGATGAACAAAAGGCAAGACAAATGACTCACAAGCTTAATAGAGGAAATTGAATAGGATAGGCATATTGAGTTCAAGTTAGATGTTGAGAATACCCTAAGTTTCAAAAGGATCTGTATACCTTAGAATGGATAGAGTAAGCAAATCACCCAATAGTGAAGGATAAGTATTCCCTACCAAAGTGACCCATTCGATCATTTGGAAAAGCCACCATTACTTAAGAACTGATCTAATGTCAGAAAATCAACATTTGAGAATCAGGGAGTTTGTTATGTATGAAACGACCTATTAGGAAACATATAAGAATACAATGAACAAAACGGTTAGACATCATCTTGATCAGGAGATGCAACTTATGAAACACGGTCTTGCTAAATTTAGCAAACGATAGCTAAATTCCTTAACTATGTAGCTTTGAAAATACCAAGGGTTGTCACCAAAGTAGTTACAAAGACTCAAGCCCTTAGGCTTATCAAATTAGTCAAAACCAACCCATTTACTAGAAATACCTAACGAAATGACGCACAAATAAATGTGTAAAAATTTCGAGGATGAAATTCTTTTAAAGAATGTAGGTTGTAATACCCTAGAATTTTGTCGAATAATTTAAAATAAATAAAATAAGTTAAGTGAATTAATTCCAAAGATTTTAAGAAAATTCTTGGTACAAATTGTGGGTTGGCACATGAAAAATAAAATATATTGGAGATAAAATATAAATTAGGCAAATAAGACCTTAATTTGATAATTAAATAAAAATTACAATTTAGTAGAATTAATTATGAAATTTAAAGAGTTGCTTAAGAAATAATAAAGTATATATATACATATAGGTTAATATGTGTATGAATAAGGTGTGTGTTAGCATAATAAATGTTAATACTACCATATTATAGGAATATGTATATAAAAAAATTTATATAATTAAATAAAAATGTAGTACACATGTATTTATTAAAAATAAATCAAAAATTATGTAAACATTATTTTATAATTATTTAAGGTATTATCTGAACATGAAATATGAAATAAATAAAAATACATGAAAATGGTAAATATGGATTATTTAATAAACAATGTTAAGGAAATAGGAAAATATCTAATAAATACAATATTAAATAATTAGAAAGGGGAAAATATTAGCAAATCATCAAAATAGAAGGGAATATACGAGAAAATCAAGTTTTTATCAATTAGGAAGTGTCTAATTGGCAAAATTTCGGATAATAGCAACTTAGAATAGTGATTTTGGTATTAGAAACACGATCCAATGGCCAAAAACGTATAATCCATCCGATCTAGGATCCAACGGCCACAATCAAGACCTTATCGAACGCCCGGGTGCACCGGATCACCGAAATCCAATGGTCCACGATCAATCCGCTCGATCCAACAATTCATATTTCATTCGTCTAGTCTCGATCGCGAAACGAGTACTGTGATCGAGGAAAATCCAACAGGCCAAATTTCACCCGCCTAATCTCGATTGCAAAAATGAGTACTGCGATCGAGGAAATTCGACGGCTCACGATCAACCTGCCTAATCTCAATTGTGAATCAATTACTACGATTGAGGAAATCTGACGTTCCAGATTTCACCTGCCTGATCTCAATCGGGAATCCAGTGCTGCGATCGAGAAAATCTAACGGCCGATGTTCCACCTGCCCGATCTTGATTGCGAACGGAATCTCAAGGATGATCTGACGGTCTAGATTCAAGGCTCCGTTTAAATACGAAATAAAATCACGAAAAATATCCGAAAAATCTGAAAATTGGTTTCTAAATTTCCAAAAATTCACTTTCTATTCTCTTATGCTCGGGGGCACAAAATTCTAAAGAATTAGCAAGTTTCCTACGAGATAACACCACAAACTTGTCCTTCTCTACCCTTTTGAAATGTATATAAACACCCCCCATGCTCACACAATTCAAAAGTTGAATTGTCATCTTGTTCTCTAAGCCTTCTTCTTGGCAATCCCCTTAGTTCTTGAGTGATCTTGAACTATTCTTAAGTGTTCTTGAGTGTTCTTGAGAAGTTCTTGAGTGTTTGGAAGTCTTGAAGAAACAAAACTCTGCCAGATTTTAGAGGCGTACAGAAGAGACATTTTTAAGGTGGAAGTAACTTCTAACTTCTACTTCTTTATTTTAATTTGAATAAGTCTTGCATGTTTTATGATGTTTTGAAGATGATTGATTGAATATATGTTTTAATATGCATGCTTTATTTATTTGATGTGCCATTGATATACATGTTATGCATGTTTAGAAATTAAGAATATTGATGGATGTTATACATGAATTGTGCCATGAATAAATATTTAATGATTCATGTTGTGTATATGTTGCATCGATGGTTTAATCTGATATTGTGTGTTTTATCACTAAGAAAAGATTAAATAATGATTCAATCCACGTACCAGCGTGATGATGGACTGCATAGTGTCATCATGTGTGTTCCACCCCCCGACCCAGCTTGTCGGTTTACCATTAACGATTTTGAACTTGGTTTCCAAGAATGATTTCACTTCATAGATATTGGGGTTTGAGTTTCGGTTTGTCATTCTCTCTCCCCATGATGTGGAACACATAGATTAAACTCTTTCGGTCCGAATGTCAACTATAAAGAAGAAATTTGTTTGAATCGCCTAATGTACAAAAGTGTTTGATATGCTTGGTTTGTTTGAATTGAAATAATGATTTAGATGTTTAGAAAGATCCACTGGGTTATGTGCTCACCCCTTCCTTCTATTTTTTAGGTAATTGATTTACGTGAAGACCATGAATACTAGTTAGGTTCTTTTTATTTAAAAAGTTTTTTTTTTAATTTTCTATGTAAGGGCATGTTGCCCAAGTTTTAAGACTTCCGCTGTAATAATTTTTTAAAATCAAATTATGTACTCAATTTTATTTAATTAATTGAGTTTATGAATTTCAGTTATTTCTTTTATTATTGCCTTATTAAATTCCTAATTTAAATCATGTACTGTCAAATAAAGTTAAGGCATGAAATAATTGAAATAGAAAGAAAGTCAAGCGTGCGTGCGTCACTTGTAAAGTAACACCGGCCCAGCCGCCGTTTGGTTTAGTCCACCATCAAGAGAATGGTGGTCGTGTCCAATGCTTAAAGATACGGGGGTTGGGGTGTTACAAGAAAAGAGGCCAACGGCTTGATTGCGACTAATTTTCTTTACCTGACAGGGCCCTTACGACTTATTTCCTTGTTTCATTCTAATAGCATTTCTTAAGCGATTTTCTAGCCCATTCTGATAGCAAAAGTGTTGTGTCCTTTATTGTTCAAAGGAGGCATCACTTTAATGATAAAATTAACTTTCTATCGCATCTTGACAAGCTCGGTACTCGTAAAAATCAAATACCTTCTATTGCTGACTTTGCACTCTACCAATTTATTAAATGGTTTAAAAAAGTTATTTTTGTTATTCTCTTGTAGAGAAAGAGCCAATTGCTCGCCCAAAGCACATATTTTCTAAATTTGTGAAAGTCTTTTTCGCTTCCTTCCTCAATTAGAGGGAGTTGTTGGTTTTAACGATCTAATTTGGAAGGGGAGACGCTAATTGCACAATGAATTCACATTTTATTGCATTCTTAACTATAAACTCAAAATAGCTATTCATATCTTCATTACACTCTTACAAAGGACTAAATAAAGAAGTCACATTCAATGTTCTTCCATACCCAAGAAAGTTGGGGACCCTTCTCTCCCAAGAAAAGCATTACTTTGGGCTTTCAATTGAGTTCATCGCATTCTTAGCTAACTACCCACTTTTAAGAACGAATGTATCCTCATTTCACTCCCTATGAACTTTTAAATGAGCAAACAATTTATTTTTCTTCTTTTTAACTGTAGAGAAGGTGCCAACGACTTGATTGCAGCTAATTTTCTTTTCTTGAAAGAACTTTTCCAGCTTATTTCTTTATGTCAGCTCTACGCCAGTTTGTAAGCATTTTTTCAGCACGTTCAGATAGCAACGTTGAAATGCATCCTTGATTGCTCAAAAAAAGCATCACTTTAATGATAAACTTGACTTTCTATTGCATCTTAACAAGCTTGTGCTCATGGCATTCAAAGTACCTTCTGTTGCTCTCTCTAGACCGAAGCAATGATTAAATGGTTTAACAAAGTATTTTTTTCTTTAATCTTGTAGACAAGGAGTCAACTGCTCATTGAAAACATATTTCCTTAGCTTTTGAAGCCTTTTTATTACTTAGTACCTCAATTAGAAAGTAGTTGTTGATTTTAAGTGCCTAGTTTTTTAAGGAAAAATGCTAATTTTATCGAAAATTCACATTTTATAGTATTCCTAACCATCTACGCACACCTAAAACTCTAAATAGCAATTTTTAGATTCATTACACTCTTACAAATGACCAAACCATTTAAGAAAGTAATATTCAATGTTCTTCCGTAGAAAAACAATCGATAAACCATCTTAGAATAGATTTCTTACTTTGACATGAGTTTCTAGTGGTCATTGCTTCATTTAGGATAATTTTCTGACTCATTCAAGTATCAACAGTAGTTCGGGACCCAAGTTTCCCAAGAAAAGCGTTGTTACAAGCTTTCAATTGAGCTCATCTCATTTGTGACTCATGAAAACAAACGTAGTCCACGTTGCTCTCTTTATACTCTTGTAAACAAAACTATTTGTTTTTCTTGTTTTTAACCATAGAAAAGGGACCAATGATTTGATTGTGACTAATTTTCTTTGCTTGAAAGAGCTCTTATTGCATACTTGCTTATTTCATTTCGATAGCATTTCTAGAGTAAAGGTGCTTTGTGTCCCTAATTGCTTGAAGGAAACATCACTTTAATGACAAACTTGACCTCCTATCACATCTTAACATGCTCAGTACTCCTAAAATTCAAAGTACCTTCTGTTGCTCTTTTTACACTCTATCGATTTATAAAATGGCCTACGAAAGTAATTTTTACTTTTGTCTCATAGAAAAAGAGCCAATTGCTTGCCAAAAAACATATTTTCTAAATTTATGAAAGTCTTTCTTGCTTCTTTCTTCAATTAGGAGTTGTTGGTTTTAACTACCTAATTAATTAGGAAAAACGCTAATTACACCGTGAATTCACATTTTATTACATTCCAAACCATCTGCATATACGTGAAAGTCAAAATAGCTATTGATATCTTCATTACACTCTTACAAATGACTAAATAGTTTAAAGAAGTCACATTCAATTCTCTTCCATAGAAAAAACAAGAAAATAACATATTTAGAAGTCACATTTCTTTGACACGAGCTTTCATCGCGCAACGCTTCATTTTGGAGGAATTTAAATATTTAAAGTGACCTTTTAACTCATTTACTACCCAAGGAAGTTGGGGGGACCTTTGTCTCCCAAGAAAAGCGTTACTTTGGGCTTTCAATTGAGCTCGTTGCATTCTTAGCTAGCTAGCCACTTGTAAGAATGAACATATCCTCGTTTCAATACTTATGATCTTGTAAATAAACAAACAACTTATTTTTCCTATTTTTAACTGTAAAGAAGGTGCCAACGGCTCGGTTGCAAATAATTTTCTTTACTTGAAAGAACTTTTCTAGCTTATTTCTTTATGTCAACTCTATGCTAGTTTGTAAGCATTTTTTTAGCACGTTCAGATAGCGATGTTGATTTGCATCCTTGATTGCTAAAAAAAAACATCGCTTTAATGATAAACTTGACTTTCTATTGCATCTTAACAAGCTTGTGCTCATGGCATTCAAAGTACCTTTTGTTGCTCTCTTTAGACCGTAGCAAATGATTAAATAGTTTAACAATGAATTTTTTTTTCTTTAATCTTGTAGACAAAGAGTCAATTGCTCATTGAAAACATATTTAATTAGCTTATGGAGGCTTTTTATTTCTTAGTTCCTCAATTAGAAGGGCGTAGTTGATATTAAGTGCCTTGTTTTCAAGGGAAAATTCTAATTTTATCGAGAATTTGCATTTTATAGGAATTTTTAGCTTTATTACATTCTTACAAACGAACAAACCATTTAAGGAAGTAATATTCAATGTTCTTCCATAGAAAAACAATTGATAGCCCATTTTAAAATAGATTTCTTTTTTTGCCATGAGTTTCTAGTGGTCATTGCATCATTTAGGATGACTTTCTAACTCATGCAGGTATCAACATTAGTTCAGGACCCAAGTTTCCTGAGAAAAGCGTTGTTTCAATTGAGCTCATCTCATTCTTAGCTAGCTAGGTACTCGTGATGTAACACTCGAACCCGAATCTTTTAAGCAGTGTTCATGGCCACCGTTCTCTTGACAGTGGACTTAACAAAACGGCGGGTTGGGCCGGTACTACATTACAAGTGACACACACTTGTTTTTTTCTTTTCAATATCTCGTGCCTTTATATAAAAATTCAAGAATATAAAATTTTCTATAAAATCAAGGCAAATTAAAAGAGATAAAGAAATTAAAACTATTTCATTCATAATAGAAATTGAAAGTACTAAACTCTTCAAAAAGAACTAATTGTTACAGCGGAAGACTTCAAAATACTTTTCAGTAGAAAAATATAAATACTTTGGGCAACATGCCCTTAAAAATTCTAAAAAAATATAATACTTTAGAAACTTTCTAAGAAACTATCTATATTCAACTGCTCCATGGGTTCATGTTCCAGAAAAATAAGAAAGGAAGGAGTGAGCACATAGCCCAGTAGATCCTTTTCGAACAACCATCTTTCATATTCAAACTCATAACACAATCATAATTCAAACACTTGCAATCATTAGGCATTTCAAACAACAATTTGTTTAAGTCGAGTCTTAGACCAAAATGGCCTTTAATCCCTTGATGTTCTTAACTAAGTAAATAGGGCACACTCAGCATCAACCCATTACTGGCATGTGTCGGCATCAACCCGTTATAGATGGTGACCCACCAGTGGTACACGACCGTCAAGTACTTAGGTCTGAAAACCATATGACCTAACTCGTATGAAAAGAATATCTATAGTGTCACCTTGACCACTATGATGGTACGTGGTTATTATCTCCATCTTCTAATATTAATTCTCATATCAAAATTTCATAAAATAAACTTTAGAATATGAAATCAAACTAAAATTCAGAATATACACCATCAATTCATGAATCACTCATAAAACATTCACCATACTTTAATTTAAAAGCATAAGCATGATACTAACAAGGCATGGATGATATGATTGCTCAAACATGAATCAAAACTGAAGTACTGAAATAAGCATTTAAAATTCTAGAACTAAAGTTGAAAATCTAATTCAGTGAAAAACACACAAACAATGAACATGCCATGAATTTAAATAAGAATAGAAGGGTATTCTAGAAATCACTTCGACCTTGTGACACTTTCTTCCGGAATTTCAGTAGCAATTCCCCCCACGTACTAATGCCAATGAAGATCGCCCAACTTAATTCCCCAAATTCGAGAGAAGAACTTCTCACACACACAAGAAGGGAAGATGGGAAGAGGTGCTAAGAAAAAGGCTTAGAGAAACAACAGGAGAATTCAACTCTTATTTTTGGAATGAATGAAATTAAGAGCCTACGGGGGTTTATATAGGTTTTCAAAGGGAGAAAATTAGAAATTTTTGTATTCTTCTTTGAATAAAACACCCAATTCTCCTTAATTTTGTACTTTTTAATTTTTAGAGCAAAATGAGTTTTTTTTAGATTTTTTTTTAATTTTAGAAATAATTTTCAGATTTAGAAACTTATTTTTCAAAATTTTTGAATTTTTTTCGTATTTTTCATTATTTTTTTTGGTATTTTAATTTTGGCATTATTCTGATTCCTATGATTTTCCTCGAGACACGCATACAGGTTTGATCTCGGCCGTTGGATTGATCTCGGATCAATCAACAGAGATTGGAGTCTCAATCTCGGCCGTTGGATTTCCTCGAGTACATCAACAGTTCACGATATATCTAACACGACTTTGATCTGAACTGTCCGATGATCCTCAAGCGCAACACAGTTCGCGATTATCTTACATGGTTTTGATCTTGATCGTCGGATGATCCTCGATCACGGTGTGTAGATTTGATTTCGAGATCAACAAATTTCGTTCTGGCTGCACGATCATCCTCGAGTTTCGTATGCAAATCTCTGACCATTGGATTTTGATGATCCAGTGCACCTCGGCATTCCTTTTGGATTTAATCCCATTCGTTGGATTTGGGCAGATCAATTGTGGACCGTAGGATGTACTTTAAGTTTATTTTTTGAATTTCAACAGAATTTCTTACTTTCTTTTTGAATTTTTGCCAAATCTCGGTCTTGATTGACTTTCTAATCCTGTTTTCATAAAAAATTGCATATATCCTCGTATTTTTGGCTATGATATCCTATAATATAATATACATTACATTCATACATTTTCTTCCAAAAATCCACTAAATTGATTTTTATTCCTCATTTGGGTAAACTATGACTTGCCAAAATTCTCATTCGTCAATTCTGTATAATTTTCTAAGTAAGAATTCAAATTTCATATAAACTTTTCGAGATGTTACAACCTACCCTCCTTAAAAAAAATTCGTCCTTGAAATTTGTACATATTTAGGTATTCCTTATGAGTAGATGCAATACTTGGTCTTCATCTCACTTTCAAGTTTCAACGTGGCTTCTTCTACTCTGTGATGTTTCTACAACACCTTCACTTATGGGATATCCTTTGTTCTTAGATTCTGTACTTTGTGGTCAAGGATTCTGACCGCTGTTTCCTCGTAGGTAGCATCATCTTGAATATTCACTTCCTCCCAGTGAATGATGTGAGAGGGGTCAGGTTCGTATTTCTTCAACATGGATACAGGGAATACGTTCTGTGTTGAAGTCATCCGATTTGGTAGCTCCAACTCATAAACACATTCCCCAATTCTTCTAAGTATTTCAAAGGGTCCAAAAAAACTTGGAGATAACTTTCCTTTGAATCCGAACCTTTTGATACCCTTCCGGGGACTGATCCTCAAAAATACTTTGTCCCCAACTTGGAACTCTAAAGGTCTTCTCCTTTTGTCAGCATAGCTCTTTTTATGGATTTGCACAGTAGTGAGCCTCTTTTGAATTAACTTGACATGGTTACTCGTTTCTTCCACCATGTCTGCCCCAGTTAATACTTGATCTTCAAGTTCAGCCCAACATGCAGGTGATCTGCAAGGTCTTCCATAAAGAGCTTTGAATGGAGCCATTTGTATGCTTACCTGATAACTGTTGTTATAGGCAAACTCTACCAAGTGTAAATACTTGTTCCAGTTCCCCTTGAAGTCTAAAAT
The DNA here is from genome assembly GCA_030144865.1 of Tinospora cordifolia. Lineage (NCBI taxonomy): Eukaryota > Viridiplantae > Streptophyta > Magnoliopsida > Ranunculales > Menispermaceae > Tinospora > Tinospora cordifolia. Next base: position 7,202 of record JAJIYU010008752.1, on the reverse strand, counting down.
GTAAGACCTCAACATATCTTCCAAAATCTAGATAACTCTCTCAGACTGACCATCTGTCTGAGGGTGAAAGGCAGTACTCATGATGAGCTTAGGACCCATCTCCTTCTGTAGACTTTGCCAGAACTGTGAAGTGAAGCGAGAGTCTCTGTCAGACACAATAGTCTTGGGTACACCTTGAAGTCTGACGATTTCTTTCACTAAGATTTATCCCAACTTGTTGACTTGGTCTGTGGATCTGATTGTCAAGAAGTGAGCCACTACGGTGAGATGATCCACTATCACCCAAACAATGTCTTCTCCTTTTTGGTTTATGGGTAAACCACTAACGAAGCTCATGGCAATGTTATCCCACTTTGTAACATCTTGAAAAATTCATATGAAAATTTAATTTTTTCGCTTAGAAAATCATACAGAATTGACGAATGAAAATTTTGGCAATTCTTAGTTACCCAATTGAGGAATAAAAATCAATTTAGTGGATTTTTGGAAGAAAAAATATGATTATAATACATAAAATGGGATATCATAGCCAAAAACATAAGGATATGTACAATTTTTTATGAAAACAGGATTAGAAAGTTAATTGGGATCGAGATTTGGAAAAAAATTTGTAAAGAAAGCGAGAAATTCAGTTGAAAAATCAAAAACAAACTCAAAATACTGTGAACTGTAGATCTGGAATCTGATCTCACCGTCTTACGGCCAAGATCAAATCCGCACGTACGCACGAACAAACCAAATCAGCAAGTTCAAACAGCCAGAGATCTGCATACGTAACTCGAGGATGATCATGCGGCCAGAAGAGAGTTCGGTGATCGCAAAATCAGATCCGCACACTATGATCGAGGATCATCGGATGGTCGAGATCAAAGTCGTGTTGAGAGATCGCGAATAGTGCTGCGCTTGAGGACCATCGGACGCTTCAGATCAAAGTCGAGTGATTAGATCGTGAACGTTGATGTGCTCGAGGATCATCAAACGGTTCAGATCAAAACCTTTTTTATTAGATCACGATCGTTGATGCGTTCGAAGAAATCCAATGGCTGAGATTAAGAATTCGATTTCTGTTGATTAATCCAAGATCAATCCAATGGTTCAAATCAAAATTGAATGTGTGTCTCAAGGAAAATCCTAAGAACCAAATTAAATCCAAAATTTAAATTTGAAAATTATCGAAAAATACAAATTTCAAAAATTTTGAAAAATAGTTTATAAATTTTGAAAAATATTTCTAAAATTCGAAATTTTTTTGAAAAATACTCATTTTGCTCAAAAAATTAGAAAGTACGAAATTAAGGAGAATTAGGGCGTGTTATTCAAAGGACACAAAACTTTCTAATTTTCTCTCTTGGAAAACTTATATAAACCCCTCTAGGCTCATAATTTCATTCATTCCAAAAAATAAGAGTTGAATGCTCCTCTTCTTTTCTCAAAGCCTTCTTCTTGGCACCTTTTCCCATTTTCCCTTCTTGTGTCTGTGAGAAGTTCTTCTCTCAAATTTGGAAATTAAGTTGGGCGATCTTTATTGGCATTAGTACGTGGGGGGAATTGCTACCGAAATTTCAGAAGAAAGTGTTACTAGGTGGAAGTGATTTCTAGAACACCCTTCTGTTCTTATTCGAATTCATGACATGCTCATTGTTGTGTGTTTTCACTTAATTCAAAGATTTTTCAACTTTAGTTCTAAAATTTTACATGTTATTTCAGTATTTCAATTTTGATTCATGTTTGAGCATTCATATCATCTATGCCATGTTAGTATCATGCTTAAGCTTTTAAATTAAAGTATGATGCATGTTTTATGAGTGTTTCATGAATTGACTGTGTATATTCTGAATTTTAGTTTAATTTCATATTCTGAAGTTTATTTTATGAGATCATGATATGAGAATTAATCAAAGATGATGGAGATAATAACCACATACCATCATAGTGGTCATAGCGACACTATGGATTTTTTTTCATATGAGTTAGGTCATATGGTTTGCAAACCTAAGTACTTGAGGGTCGTGTACCCCATGTGTAATGGGTTGATGTCGACATGTGCCACTAACGGGTTGATGTCGAGTGGGTCCTATTTACTTAGTTAAGAACATCAAGGGATTAAAGGCCTTTTTAGTCTGAGACTCGACTTGAACAAATTGTTGTTTGAAACACCTAATGATTGGAAGTGTTTGGATTATGATTATGTTATGAGTTTGAATATGAAAGATGGTTGATCGAAAAGGATCTACTAGGCTATGTGCTCACTCTTCCTTTCTTATTTTTCAGGAACATGAACCCATGGAGCTATTGAATATAGATAGATTCTTACAAAGTTTCTATAGTATTATATTTTTAGAATTTTTAGGACATGTTGCCTAAAGTTTTTATACTTTTCTACTGAAAAGTATTTTGAAGTCTTCCGTTAGAGTTTAGTACTCTCAATTTCTATTATGAATATAATAGTTTGAATTTCTTTATCTCTTTTAATTTGCCTTGATTTTATTGAAACTTTTGTATTCTTAAATTTTATAAAAAGGCACGAGATATTGAACAGAAAAGAATAAGTGTGTGTCGCTTGTAGTGTAGCACCGGCCTGACCTGCCATTTTGTTAAGTCCACTGTCAAGAGAATGGTGGCAATGTACACTACTTAAAGATATGGGGGTTGGGGTGCTACAGATTTGGTATCAAAGCTCAGTTAGTAGATGAGCTGGGCAAGGATTACAAAGTTACTCTGATACCAGGGTGGTATCAGAGCCTAGGCTTTAGGTGCTTTGGGCTTAAGATAGAAAATCAAGCCTAAACATGTGTTAATTAGGCTAGTAATAGAAAGTCAAACATTAGTTGCTTGACAAGAATCAGAAACCCAAATTAGGGTTTCACCTTGAATTGAATTTAGAATGCCCTGCCTTCTATTTTTAAAATTGATGAATGTTTTAGAAAGTGTTTTCATACAGGAAATATATGTTTTGAAAATGTTTTTGTTTGGATACAAAAACTACAAGTTGAGCTGATAGTGGGTAAGCCTTGTCCTGAGTAAAGTTAAACATTGAAAGTGAGGTGGGTTATCCCACCCTAGAAAGCGTGGTTGTTAAGTAGACTTCGGTCTCGCCGCCCAATCTGGAGGTTGTCCAACTAGTTCACATGAGTGGTTTGAGTTGAAAAGTACTCTTATTTTTTATAAAAGAAAATTAGGAGGTGGAAAATTAGGGTAAGGAATTGATTAGAAGTCGAAAAAGACACCAAAGGTGGTATCTTGGCCAGACAAAGGTTGTTAGTCAGCCAGAATCGAACCCTAGGTCCAGAGAAAAGACCTTAGGTAGAAACGGGTGTAGCCATGGGTGGCACAGTATTAAAAAGTATAAAACTCTAGGACATAGGCTAGATACTGAAACTTGTGTGAAAACAGAAAATTGTTTGATCAGGACACGAGACTGGGAAGCTTCTATAATTTTTAGTTTCTATGTAGTATGGGATGCATAGGAATTCGGGGTTATGGAGGAAAACTAGACTCGGAGAATGATGGACCATGTGTGGTGAATGATCGGTAACTCTGGCAGAACAGGTTTCTCTATGCTCGCTAGCGTGGGACGATTGAGTATAGTTGGCTTGGGAACCTTAGTTATCGAGCAATTTGCAAAATTGTTTGTGGCTCTGTTCTGAGTGAAAGCCTAAGTGGAAGGGGTAGAGTGGTGTGGGACACTTGAACCTCAAAGCATAGGTGGAAACTTGGAACCTTGCTGTGCTAGCTTGATTGTATGATTGTGTGATATGCATGCTTTACTATTTATTTACTTTGAGACCAAATCCTATACCCATGCATGAAAAGAACCTAGAAGAAAGACTTTAGGTCATTGAACAAATCGAGAACCTAGAAACTGAATCTAGAGTCATGATAGCACAAATATTTGCTGAAACAAAGATTGACATTGAAAAGATGAACCCAAAAGAGTTAAAAGAGGTCTTCCATGAAAAGTTCTTTCCAAAGGTGACACTGTGGAAGCTGCCAGAGATTGAATCAGAAGGACTTGACTATAGCTGAGTACGAGAGAGAGTTTACTGAATTGGATAAGTTCTCTTGGGCGTTGATATAAGAGGAAAGAATGAAAGCCAATTCGTTTGCTCAGGATCTCATGATTGAAATTTAAAAAATGATTATGACTCTAAGCTTAAAGACATATAGGGATCCTAGGGCATGAACTAAACTTAGAACAAAGGTTGAGAGGAAAAGAACAAGAGGCCTATGAAAGAAATAGAGAACTTAAAGGCCTAGAAAAGGAATAAGAATGGTAGAAAAGCACCACAGACCTAGAAATAGGGGCAGACCAAAGACGAGTCAAGGGAAGAAGCTAAGAGGCTGGGTTATGTTATGTATGCAAGCAAAAGGGTTATTTGGTGAAAAATTGGCCAACTACACCAGAATGGGTGATCTCAAGCCAGACAGAATCAGAATGCTAATCAACGGAAAAACTAGGGTCATGGTCAGAACCAGGCCAGAATGTTCGTGGTTAAGACCCAGGAAGACCAGACCCCTGTAGTAGAAGGTATGTTCCTATTGTTTAATGTTGCTGTGAGACTGTTGTTTGACTCGGGTGCCTCAAAATCTTTTATTTCTAAAAAACTAGCTGATAGGTTGCAATTTGTGACAAAAACAATGACTGTGACTTTGAATGTGCCCACATTAATAGGGACCATTGTGACTTCAAAAAGATGTGTACTTATGACCTTAGGTTTGGGGATAAACTTTTAACAATTGACCTATATACCCTACCTTTCTATGGCTATGATGTAATCTTGGGGATGGATTGGTTAAATCAGTACCATGCCCAGATAGATTGTCCTAAGAAACGGGTAACCATAACATTACCTTCTAGGGAAATCTTTAAAATCAATGGGGATGTGCAGAGACTACCAAGAAGTCCAACCCTAGCTTTGCTGAATTGCTCAAAGCAAAAAGATGAGTTCGAGGAACTCTCTGAAGAAGAACCTACTGACTTAAAGAATATTCATGACCTAGCTGTAGTCACTGAGTACGAGGATGTGTTCCCAAATGACTTTACTGGACTACTGTTAGTTGCATAGCAAACTAACAATAGAATAGGCAAAATGTTGCATTTTATAAGAAATAAGAGAAAATAGAAGTAAAGAATTGCATAATTAGCAATAGTTGCATGAAGTTAGGGATTTACATTGTTTAATAACTTTTAAGCCTTGTTTTCTATAGTTTTGATATTCTTTTACGAGAAAATGATGTCTGGGAAAGGAATTGATTGTATTGTAGGACACAGGTTGAAGCACACAAGAAGAATGCATCAGAAGAAGGCAAATAAGAGATGGAATCATGAGAAAATACCAATAGACCGTGGTCCAAGAACTGAAGACTGCAGTAACAATAGAAGAATAGAACTAGCAGACAAAGCATTGGTGACCGCAGTCACCAGAACGTGATTTGCACAGAAATAGCACAAACCACGGTGCACAGAACATGGAAAATTCCTGGGTTTTGACATAGAAGTCATGGACCGCGGTCACTCGATTGTCTAGCGAAATTTTCGTATTTTTTAGGTTTTTAAGTGCGAGACTATAAATAGAAAAGGGTAATTAGAGTCGAGGGGACAAAGGATTGAAGAAAAATCACTGTGACGGCTGTTAGGGCATGAAAAACTAGATTTTCATTGAGAATTGAAGATTGTTTAAGAGTTTTGAGTATGTATTGCTTCTTTGAATTTAATTTTATGATTTCCTTTGAATTCATGTCTAGCTAATCAGTTATATTGTCTGGGATGTGATGTTCAATGCGTAGTTTGTAATATCTAATTGTCGTTACTGAGTTATAGATTCTATTCCTTATTGTGTAGACTTAAAGCCTTATGTCTACTAGACATAGATGTATTGAACTTAATACTTTGGTCTATCTCGGGAGAGAAGCCTAAAGGGTGGATATCACAATTTGGACTTAGACCGGTTGATTTATCGGGAGATTGTAGACCAATCTAGGGAGTTGCACAGGGATTGTTGGATATAACACATAGATTGTTAAGTGAACGCCTCGGAAGAAGGTTTGACAAAACAAATCTAGTGAGTGTTGAAATACCTTTGGAAAGGATTTCAACCATTGATGCTATAGCTCATGGATTAAGTAATTCATAACTACAACGAAGATTTACAAACTACGCAGTGGCATTCACTATCCTAGACATGTCTATATATTGAATTCTTAACATTAACTATTATCTTTGTTTAGAGCAGTTTCTAGTTTTAAACTTAACTCAATTACATCCAATCTAGTCTTGATAAAACCATGATAAATAGTAAATTTAGGATTTGAAATCACAAGCCAACCCTTTTTTCCTAAGGACAATACCCGGTCTTACCGGTTATTACTATTGCAATCTCGTACACTTGCGGGGTTGCTAACAAGTTTTTGGCGCCATTGCCAGGAAAAAAACGATGTTAGTGTTTTTAAAACCAGTTGAATTTTGTTTGGTCTTAGTCAAGACGATATCTTATTTGATTATTACTTATTAATTGATTTTACTTATCATTAGTAAAGAATACATTGAATACATTTGATTTGTTTGCGTTTTTTGTGTTTCAGGCTTGTATGAGTAAACGTCCTTGTGACCACTACGATTTAGATTTGCTGAAAACAATTAGTTAGATTCGGTTGGAAGCTCAAGAGCATGCATCAAACATGGTTGAGAGCGGTAGTTTGGGTGTTGGTAACAATGGGAAGGCACCATTACGGGACTTCTTCAAACCTGTCTTAAACAACAACTACTAAGGCATAGCAAGGACACCAATAAATGCAAACACTTTTGAGTTGAAACCGTCCTTGATCACCATGGTGTAGCAACAACAGTTTGGAGGCTCAACTGTGGAGGATCCAATGGTACATTTGAACTCCTTCATGGAAATATGCGATACGGTCAAAATACATGGAGTAACTGAAGATCAGCTTAGGCTACGATTGTTTCCCTTTTCCTTAAGGGATAAAACAAAAAGTTGGCTGCAAACCTTGCTTTCGGGAAGTATCACAACTTGGGAAGAAATGGGCCAGAAGTTTCTACAAAAGTATTTCACACCAGCCAAAGTAGATCAGCTACGAGGGGAGATTAGCTCTTTCAAACAATATGAGTTTGAGTCTTTATATGAAGCTTGGGAGAGATTTAAAGACCTACTAAGGCGTTGCCCACAACATGGATATCTACCTTGGCT
>JAJIYU010008751.1:0-17704 GCA_030144865.1 Tinospora cordifolia | reverse complement strand
AACTTTAGGAATTGGTATTGGGCCATGTGGGCTTGTTTTATGACTGTTACTTGAGCATTTTATGTCTAGTTTTATTCAACCTAATTCCTGAGTTTTAATGAGATTTATCATGTTTTATCTCTTATTGATATCTCTTGGTGTGTCCATGAGATTAATAGATGTTTACACGTATCTACATCATTGATGATATTGGATCAATGACAAAAATTGTAATGCTCAGTTGACATGTGTAGTATCGATGATATTAAATGATTTATGGGCAGGCCTCTCCATGCGTAACCTTAATGTGACAGAATGATAGAACCGAGAATTGGAGTGTTATAAAGTTGGTATCACAGCTCAGTTAGTAGGTTATAGGGCGAGATAAGAAAGCTTAGGCAATGGATGTCATAGGTACATGTTTGGTTTACTAGACAAATGTTTACATTGGTGTTTTGTTTACTTAATTAGTAAAACTATTGGGCAAGATGTTTAATCAAGATGCCAAAGGTGGTATCTAGAGTTGACGTCAAGTTGTTGGTTCAATGGAGGAACCACTCAGTCGAGTATTGAGACCTTAGATCTAAGGAAAGAGACCATAGGTAGAGACTTGGGTGTTGCCAAGGAGACACAGTAAATCATAATTATAAATCATTAGGACATAAGTTAGAGATTGAAATGTGCGAATAACAAAATACTTGTTTGGTCAGGACATAAGATTGGGGTGATCCTGTACATCTGGTTTCTTCATGGTATGGGACACGTAAGAATTAGGGATATGGATGAATCCTGGAATTGGAGATTGACAGGCCATGGCTAGTGAATGGTCAGTGACTTTAGAAGATCTCTACGCTTAGATGGTATGAGACGTTTAAGTATAGTAGGACTTGGGAGACCTTAGTTATCGAGACATTTGCAAAATTGTTTGGATGTAGTAAGGTTTTTGAATAGAAGCCTATGTCGTTGGGCAAGAGTGACATGTAACACTTGAACTTGGAGGCATAAATGGAAGCTTGGAAATATCTTTATGCTAATGATTGCTTGCATGCTCTTTAGTATTATGATTTTGAATACTTTATATGAGACCACAAATCTTGTACCCAAAACAAACATTAGGACTAGAAAACCTCAAATTTCAGACTTAGAATCATAAACTGATAGGCCATGGAACCAACCATGAACTTAGAGACATGAATATAGAATCATAATAGCACGAACATTGCGAGAAAATGACTTTGACAATAGAATGAACAATTAAAGACACATATAAAAAGGATGTCGATTATTACAAGTTCCAAAAGCTTTTAGTATTCGAATCTTGCAGAAAAGGGTTTTGTGTAACCCAGATTTAAAGTTATGATTCCCCTTGAGAATTGAAATCTCTTGTAAAATCTCGAAAAATTCATATGAAATTTTTATTTTTACTTAGAAAATTATACAGAATTAACGAATGAGAATTTTGGCAAGTCATAGTTGACCCAAATGAGGAATAACAATCAATTTAGTGGATTTTTGGAAGAAAAAAATATGATTATAATGCATAATATGGGATATCATAGACAAAAATACAAGGATATGTGCAATTTTTGATGAAAACAGGATTAGAAAGTCAATTGGGATCGAGATTTGGAAAAAAAATCCAAAAAGAGAGCAAGAAATTCGGTTGAAAAATAAAAAAACAAACTCAAAATGCTGTGAACCGTAGATCTGGAATTTGATCTCATCATCCTACGGCTAAGATCAGATCCGCACATACGCATGAGAGCACCGAATCAGAAAGATCGAACGGCCAGAGATTCGCGTGCGTAACTCGAGGATGATCGTGCGGTCCAGATGGAATTCGTTGATCGCAAACATTGATGAACACACTGTGATGGAGGATCATCAACGGTCAAGATCGAAGCCGCATAGTCGATTGCGAAACCGTGCTGCACTCGAGGATTATCCAATGATCCAAATCGAAGTCATTTTGGCTGATCGCGAACGTTGATGCGCTCGAGGATCATCGGACGGTTCAGATCAAAGCTGTTTTGATTAGATTACGATCGTTGATGCGCTCGAGGAAATCTAACGGCTAAGATCGAGAACTTGAATTCTGTTGATTTATCCGAGATTAATCTAACGGCTCTGATCGATTCTGAATGCGTGTCTCAAGGAAAATATGAGTAACCAGATAAAATCCGAAATTAAAATTATGAAAAATACGAAATTAAATTTGAAAAATTCAAAAAAATAGTTTCTAAATTCTGAAAAATATTTCTAAAATCTAGAAAAAAATCCAAAAAATATTCTTTTTGCTCCAAAAATTAGAAACTACAAAATTAAGGAGAATTAGGGTGTTTTAATCAAAGAACAACACAAAACTTTCTAATTTTCTCCCTTGAAAAATTTATATAAACCCCCCTAGGCCCCCCAATTTCATTCATTCCAAAAATAAGAGTTAAATTGTCCTCTTGTTTTCTCTAAGCCTTCTTCTTGACACCTCCCATCTTCCTTTCTTGTATGTGTGAGAAGTTCTTCTCTCAATTTGGGGAAATAAGTTGGGTGATTTTCATGGGCACTAGTACGTGGAGGAATTGTTACCGAAATTCTGGAAGAAACCGTCACAAGGTGGAAGTGATTTCTAGAATACCCTTTTTTTCTTATTTGATTTCATGGCATGCTCATTGTTGTGTATTTTTCACTGAATTCAAAGATTTTCAACTTCAGTTCTAGAATTTTAAATGTTTATTTCAGTATTTTAGTTTTGATTCATGTTTGAGCAATCATATCATCCATGCCATGTTAGTATCATACTTAGGCTTTTAAATTAAAGTATGATGCATGTTTTATGAGTGTATCATGAATTGACTGTGTATATTCTGAATTTTAAATTGATTTTATATTTTGAAGTTTATTTTATGAGATCATGATGTGAGAATTAATCAAAGACGATGGAGATAATAACCGTGTACCATCATAGTGGTCATGGCGTCACTATGGATGTTCTTTTCATATGATTAGTTCATATGGTTTTAAGACCAAAGTACTTGATTGGTGGGTAAGTTCCCTTGAAGTCCAAAAGTCCAATGAAATTGGCTAAGAAGAGCTATATTTCACTCCAAGGAGGTGCTTTGTTAAGAACATCAATGGCTCAAAAACCCTTTTGGTCTAAGATTCGACTTAAAAAAATTGTTGTTTGAAACGTCTAATGATTGCAAGTGTTTGAATTATGGTTGTGTTATGAGTTTGAATATGAGAGATGGTTGTTCGAAAAAGATCCACTGGGCTATGTGCTCACTCTTCCTTATTTTTCAGGAACATAAAACCTATGGAGCAGTTGAATATAGATAGTCCTTAGAAAGTTTCTATAGTATCACATTTTTTGAATTTTTAAGGGCGTGTTGCCCAAAGTTTTTATGCTTTTCTACTGAAAAGTATCTCGAAGTCTTCTGCTGTAACTATTAGTTCTTTTTGAAGAGTTTAGTACTTTCAATTTCTATTATGAATAAAATAGTTTGAATTTCTTTATCTCTTTTAATTTGCCTTGAGTTTATTGAAAGTTTTGTATTCTTAAACTTTATACAAAGGCACGAGATATTGAAAAGAAAAGAACAAGTGTGTGTCGCTTGTAATGTAGCACCGGCCCGACCCGCCTTTTTGTTAAGTCAACTGTTAAGAGAATGGTGACAATATACACTGCTTAAAAGATTTGGTGGTTGGGGTGTTACATCTCTCTTACTGATATCACGTTAAACTAATGGATCCTAAAATGACTTTTGGCTTGTAGGTAATGGTAAGAACAAGGGGTAACGACATGAGAAATGAAAGCACTGATGAGTCAGGGCAGAGGAAAAATGGAGTTCCCACAACAAAAGTTCTAGTTGGGATAGCGGTGACTACAAATATGTTAGCGGAATTCACTGGGCAAGTGGTAGAATAGGTCATGATGAACCTGCCACAAATTCAGAACCTGCCACCGGTGCAACCTCAGCCACAGGTACAGTCTCATCCCCAAGTTCATCAGGTCTAGTTACCTAACGGTCTAGTAGCACCAGACTAATTGATTGTGGATGACGTAACACAGAAGAATCTACTAATGGATTTCCAAAAGCTGTGACCCCATACTTTTGAGGGTATGACTAATCACTTGGCAGTAGATAAGTGGTTCACTAAGATGAACGAACATTTGAATGCTTTAGGAGCAACTGGCCCCAGAAGAGTTGCATTAGCAATACACTAGTTTGTTGGACCCGCCTATCATTGGTGGGAGAGGATTATGAATGATCGTGCTACAAACATATCCACTATGACATGGGAGCAGTTTATGGCTCTATTTTTGCGAACTTTTTCTCCATGGCAAAGATGAAGTAGTTACAATCAGAGTTCATCCGACTAACACAGAAGACCATGACAGTAGCCGAATATGAGCAGAAATTCACTAAACTAGCTAGGTTTGCCATAGAGTTGATTAAGGATGAATAATCCAAGGCAGACAGATTTGTGGAGGGACTAAAGGTGGAGATACGAAAGATCACCCATTCATTGAAATTGACCACTTTCAAAGAAATGGTGGTTAGCGCCCAGTTGATTGAGAGAGATCTCGAGTATGAGCAGGTCTTATGTAATACCTCAAAAATTTATACGAAATTCGATAAATGAAATAAAATAAAATAAATAGACTTTGAGAAACTTATAGTATTTTTTGGGTATAAATTGTGTATATTCCGGGGCATAAAATAAAATAGGAGAAAATCTTGGTGCAATCTTAAGGTATCCAAAATAAGCAATTTAAAGAAATACATATATATATATATATAAGAGCAAAACCAATGGATTATTTATATATATAAATAATATAATGTTTATATATATACAAAAAAAATGTCTATATATTCATATATATAGGTACATGATAATATATATATAAATAGGAAAAAAAAAGTAACGTTATATATATATATAAAGGGCGCATGGGCCCAAGGCCCGTGCGAAATCGCGTTGGGATGGCACGATTAAAAACAAGAAAAACGAAAAAAAAGGGAAAAATTGATAAAAATCAACTAAAAATCCAAAAACATTATAGAAAAATAAATCCCTCGAAACCCTAAAATTCGTAGTTTTCTTTTGGAGCTGTCAAGACCTAATAAAAATAGAAATCTTCCATACAAAAAATGCTTGAAAATTATAAGTCTTGCCCCCAGAAGACCTTATATAAACCCCTCTCCCCTTTCATTCTTTTCATCCCAAAGCAAGAGCTGATAAGATCCCCCTTGCTCACTTTCTGCCTCCTTCTTGGCATCTTTAGTCTCTTTTCTTTTCTTGAGCTGTTCTAAACAACCATCAGAGTAGTAGCAATGGAGTGCTACACAAGTCTGGTGCAAGCAAGCTATAAAGAGTTGAAAGAGTTGAAAGATTTGAAGAAGGTTCAGAAGGAAACGATCTCGAGGTGAAATGATTACCATTTTTTAATTTATTATTTTGATTCAAATAAGGCTTGCTTGTGTAGTAAATTTAGTTTTTTTTAATATATGTACTTAAATTATTATATTGTTCATGACTGAGAGAGTATGCTCCATAGTTGTGTGTTGTACAATCTTCTACATCAAAAATTAAAAGTCATCCTTCCTGTTTTATTTTAAATGTTGATATGTGGTGTAATGTTATACCATTAGAATGTTTAAATAGTTATTTTTTATGCTCTTACAATTAATAAAAGATTAAATAAAGATCTTAACCACGTATGGGCACAAGGGCGGAGGTTCTTCGTGAGCATTCAAATTAAGGGTTGTGAGGAAATAGAGGGTACGAAGTTGATCCTACCTCAACCCTATGCGTTTAAGTTTAGTATAGTAGCTCTTTCCCTAGGGATTGGAAATGCTGGGGGTATCCTTTCGGTCTTTAAAGACAGTAGAAACAATAAATCGGTTGAATCACTAAATTCTTTGTAAGTGCTTATTATGCATGTTTTATTTTGTTGAAATAATGCATTAAATATTCGGGATGATTCACTGGGCTTTAAAGCTCATCCTTTATTTTTAATATTTTAGGAGTTTAATTATCAAGGCTGCATAGGAGTTTTCAATATGTAGGAATTTTTATTTAATTTCTTGGTAGGCCATGTGGGCCTAAATTTATTTATTTACTTCCTTATAACGAAGGTTGAATTATTATTCTTAAATTTTTTTATTAAATAATAAAGGATTCATTTTATTCCTTGGCGTTCATAAATTTTTATAAATTATTTGTACATAGATTAATGTGCATAGGATATCTCATAGATATGGAAATATAAATGGAATAAGGATAACGTAACACGAGCTCGCCTTTCAGGCGACCCAAAGATATTGAGGAAGAAAAATATATTGTCAGATGACGTAGGCCCAGGTACGGGAGGCGGGGTGTTACACTTTAGGAATAGACACAAGCAGTCACGATTAGAACAAACTATAAGAGCCTCACAGAATATGCAGGGCAGATAAGATGGGTACAGAGCACCTCAAAATCATAATAGGTCGTAAAACCAATAGGCACGAATTAATTATGCTAGGGATGAGTAGAAAGAGCAAGCAAAGAGGCAAGAGTTTTTTTCTTATGCCATCAGAGAGGACATATTGCTAAGAACTATCCTGACAGAGCTCCAGCTCCTCCACAGCAACAACAGGCATGTGGGCAAGATGGTAGTCCACAGTAGAGACAATAGCCCCAGCCCCAGTTGAATCAGGGGCAACACCAAAATTAGAGCAGAGGATAGAACCAAGCTGAACTTTATGCTGCTGATGCCTAGGTTGATGTTGCACTTGCAGTGGAAGGTACTTTTGTTTTGTTTAATATTGTTGTGAAAGTCTTGTTTGACTCGGGTGCTACTAAGTCTTTCATTTTTTAACACCTAGTTGATAGATTACAATTGGTGACAAACCCATTGCCTGTGACATTACATATAGCCACACCCATAGGGGCCACAGTGGACTCTAGGAGATATCGTAAATGTGACCTTAGATTTGGGGAGAAGATGATTTTAGCTACTCTATGTACACTTACTTTTCATGGGTAGGATGTCATACTGGGTATCGATTAACTGACCTTATACCAAGCCAAGATAAACTTTTAGAAGTGAAGGGTAGCCATGACGTTGCCTCTGGTAGATGTGCTTAGGATAAGTGGAGACATGCAAAGATTACTAAAGAGTCCTATGGTGGCTGTGATACATTATTTAAAATAAAAAGAGGACTACACGTAGTTGTTGGAAGAGGACGTTGGAAAGCCAAAAGAAATTCAAGAGATAACTGTAGTGATGGAATATGTAGATGTATTCCAAAATGATCTACTTAGACTACCACCACACAAACAGGTAAAGTTCAAAACTGAGTTACATCCAAGCATGGATCCCATAGTCATTCCATCCTATAGGATGGCACCAATAGAACTGATTGAGCTAAAGACATATTTAGATGAGCTCCGTGAGAAGGGATTTGTCAGATCCGATGAGTCACTGTGGGGAGCTCTAGTACTATTTGTGAAGAAAAAGGATGGGTCCATGAGATTTTGTGTTGATTACCAAAAGCTAAACCAAGTGATGATAAAGAATAAGTACCCGTTGCTCAGAATAGATGACTTGTTTAATCAGTTGAGGAGAGGCACTCAGTTCTGCAAGATTGATTTGAGGTTAGGATATCATTAGTTGAGGATCTAAGAGTCTAACATATATAAAACAACCTTCAAAACTCGATATGGGCACTTCGTGTTCACAATAATGAACAGAGTCTTCAGACAATATTTGGATTAGTTCATTGTAGTATTTGCAGATGACATTCTAATTTACTCTAGGCCAGAGGTTGAACATGTGGAACACCTGAGGATTGTCCTAGAGATGTTGAGAAGAAATGAACTCTATGCAAAGTTTAGCAAGTGTGAGTTCTGAATGGAGAAGGTCATGTTCCTTGGCCATATCATCTCAGTTGAAGGAATATCCGTAGACCTAAAGAAAGTAGAGGCAGTATCCAACTGAAAGCAACCTAAGACTGTAAGAAAAATTAGAAGCTTCTTAGGTTTGGCAGGAGACTACTGCAGGTTCATCCAAGATTTCTAAAAGTTGGCTAGACCAACGACCAAGTTAACCAGAATGGGAGAAGAATTTGCTTGGGATGATAAGTGTGAACAATCATTCCAAGAATTGAAGAAGAGGTTAACTTCAACACCCATCTTGGTCACACCTACCCATGGTGTGAGGTATGTCCTATATGCTGATGCTTCACAGAATAGATTGCGTGTTGTGTTGATGCAAGAGGGGAAAGTAATAGCTTTCATGCCAGTTGAAGATCCATGAATAAAACTACCCCATTCATGATCTAGAGTTAGTAGCAATTGTTTTTGCATTAAAGATTTGGAGGCATTATCTCCATAGGGAGAGTTTCGATTTATTCTCTAATCATAAAAGCCTGAAGTATATTTATACCTAAAAGAAGTTGAACCTTTGATAGCAGAGGTGGATAGAATTCCTAAAAAACTATGAGTTTTAACTACACTACCATCCAAGAAAGGCTAATGTGATAGCCGATGCACTCAGCAGGAAATTCAACAAGTAACATGAAGAAAAGGGGAAAATGTGCTAGTTGATCAGTGATTATAACCTGGGTATAACTATTGACTAGAATCAAGTTTATCTATATGTTATGACTTGTCAACCAAGTCTCTTACTTCAAATAAGAAATGAATAGAAAGGGGATAAATTGATCATTTATTAGATGGAGGGTGTCAAATAAGGCAAGCACACTAACTTCAGAATTGATGCTAAGGGTACACTAAGACTTGGGGATAAAGTTTGTGTACCAAAGAGTGGGCAGTGTAGAAAGTTCATGTTAGATGAAGCTCATCTGACCAAGTACACTATGCATTTGGGACTTGATAAGATGTATCAGAACCTTAGGAAAGTGTATTAGTGGAAAAGTATGAAGAGGGACATAGCCAAGTATGTCTCTAAATGTTTAACCTGTCAACAAGTAAAGGTCGAACACAGAAGATCCTCAAGAATGTTGCAACCACTTCTAGCTCTCGAGTGGAAGTGAGATAATATTGCAATGGTTTTTGTTAGCGATCTACCTAGGAATCAGAAGGGATAAGACATTGTATGGGTAATTGTAGATTGTTTCACAAAGATAACTCATTTTCTACCCATCTAATCTATTAATTTAGTTGGAAAGCTCGGAGAACTCTACGTCAAGGAAATAGTGAGGCTACATGGTGTATCCAAGACCATTGTGTTAGACAGAGATTTTAGATTCACATCTCAATTCTGGCAGAGTTTAAAGAAAGAGTTGGGAAGTAGATTCACCATGAGCCTAGCTTTTCACCCTCAGACATATGGACAGTTTGAAATGATTATATAGATACTAAAAGATATGTTAAGAGCTTGCGTCCTTGATTTCAATGGTAATTAGAGCAAATACTTATACTTGGCAAAGTTCGGCTATAATAACAGTTATTAAGCGAGCATATGGATGGCTTTGTATGACACTTTTTATGGCAGACCCTATAGATCTCCATCATGCTGGGCAGACTTTGAGGATCATGTGCTCACAGAGCCACACCTAGTACAAGAGATGAATGAACAAGTGAAATAGATCTAGAAGAGGCTAGCCATGTCTCAGAGTTGGCAAAAGAGCTATGCGAATAAGAAGAAGAGGCATTTAGAGTTCCAAGAGGGTGATAGGGTATTCATGAGGATCAACCCTCAAAAGGGGATTAAACGTTTTGGGATCAAAGGAAAACTGTTACAAAGGTTCATCGGTCCATTTGAGATACTTAGATGGGTTGGTGAATGTGCCTACGAGCTAGACCTACTAAACAGAATGTCCTCAATCCACAACATATTCCATGTATTGATGTTGCGGAAGTATGAGCCCAACCCCTCTCACACATACATTGGGAAGTAGTCGACATCCAGGACAATGCTATTTATGAATAATCAACTATCAGAATATTGGATTGTAAAGTGTAGAGTCTTAAGACTAAGGACATCCCTTTAGTCAAAGTTTTGCGGAGACACCATGACCTGAAAGGGGCTACTTGGGAGTTAGTGAGTGAAATGCGAAAGAAGTACCTGGACCTCTTCACCAGGAATAGCTGATTGGATGGCATCGTACAGGTATGTGATCTCTTTAATATTTTAAGGACAAAATTCTTTTATGGGGTGTAGATTGTAATACCTCAAAGAATCTTAAAATTTTTCTCTAAAACAAACAAACAATTTCACCGGCTTACCGCGGTAGCTGTTTGTGTACCATGATAGTGCAGCGTGAAAATGGAAAAAATTTGTGTCGTGTGGATATCGTGGTATTGGTTTTAGGTACTACAATACTACATTAAAAAACACGAAATCTTGGAACCTCGATGCAGTATCATGGTACCAAGACTCAATACCGCGGTACTACAATTACAAAATTTAGAATTTTGGTGTGCAGATGTGTTACTACCGCCCAAAAGAGGTACCATGATACTGCGATTAGGAATAGTCCCAAATACCATGATGTTGGGACACGATACCACGTTACTGCGATTAAAAACTAGAAATAGAAGGTTGGAGCAATATGTTATTACCTCGCTTATATGTGTGTGTGTGTGTGTGCGCGCGTGTAGAAAACCTAATCACACAAACCCATTCTCGCAACCGCTCTTTCTTGCTTGAAAAGAAACCCTCCTAGCCGCCACTAATTGAGTTTTTATTATACTAAACACATTCCTTGGATTCAAAATTGTTCGTGGCGATTCTAAACTGTCTTCCAATCAAATACAGTGAAGATCAACATCAACAAGGAAAGAATTGATTGAAAAGCTTTGTAGGAATGGTTGGGCACAAGTATTACCCTAGACTCTACTCGAAATCATTATTTTTAACTCTATTTTCATGTTGCTTAAGTGAATGCACGTCCGTTTCAATATAACAAAATAGCAGGAGTGTTCGTGGCATCCTTTTAAAGAGGATGCAAGAAGGGGCATTGAGGCTCGAGGTATAAAACCCTCCTACTCGTTGGAATGCTTGTTTTTTTGAGTTTAAGTTAGTATATTGAGTCATTGGGGACGAGAGGAAAAGAAGGAAACTACCATGAATGTGCAGTTTCTGGAAAACCACATGACTACCGCAGTACTAATGGCGGTAGTGTACTGTAGCCTATCGCATTACCGTAGTAATACTCAAGAATATCACAGTAATGCGTCAAAAACCCTAAATATCGTGTACACTCATGTAAACGAATAGTTATGGTATTTTTCCCTTCTACTAAGATGTTTGAGGATAGAAATACCTGACATTCAACCAATTTTGACTTATCACACAGGCCATGCGCTAAAATTACTAGAGGACTTGTATACCTTGACTTCAAACTATTAGGAGTATAACAAATATGGAAAGAATGAATGGTAAATCTTAGGTTGAAGGTACGAAACCATCAAGGCAAGAGTAAGAACAAGCAGAGGGAAGTAATAGGTGGAAATGATTATCTTGCTCTGTAGTCTTATTTGAGTTTTAAATGTTTAACATGATGTGCGTTTACTTTATTCTAAATGCCTAGAAGCATGCTAGGGTATGTTTTGATTTTGATTGGATACCATGAGCTCTTGTGTTAGTATGAAGGATGTATGTATCCATGTTGGTTGTTTACATGTTTTCATGTTATAAGATATGAATTGATTAATATGTTCAATTTATTTGAATAATATTACATGATCTGTTTTCCATGCTTAATATGATGTGATGAATGATTGTATGATCTTAATTAAAGTTAAATTAAGATTTGAACCATGTACGAGTGTAGTGGTCTACGGGGGATCACTGTGGGTGTTTTCGGGGATGGAATGACGGGTTAGTTCCTAATTCCTAATTCCTAATGATAAAATGATGGGTGTGTCCCAAGTTCTTTAGTAATGAAGCAATGGGTGTGACTCTAATTCTCGGGTTGGGTAATGGATGTACCCCTTATTCCTTTGGAATCTGACATATAATGCATTTTTCTTGTCTCCTTTGACATGATAATGATGAGAGAACACCGGGGTTATGTCTTGCAGTCTAATTGAACAATAGTTGAACAACTTAACAAGTGAAACGCCTAGTTTGTTTGAAGTGTTTGTGTGTTTGATATTTTGGCTTGAATAATACTATGGATGTACTATGTTTGATCCACTAGGCTCTTGAGCTCATCCCATATTTCTATTTCATGTGACCTTTGAGACGGTTCGAGTTACAATATAGCTGAGTACTATTTGATTGCTGCAATCCTCTATAGGGAGGTCGTGATTCGACTTATCTTATATCGATTCATGGACAGTAGTTGAACTAGGCATATGACCCTTTTTAATTATCTATGTGTTAGTGACTTTAGGAATTGGTATTAGGCCATATGGGCTTGTTTTCAAACTATTAGTTGCACACTTTACGTCTAGTTTTATTCAACTTAATTGATGAGTTTTGATGAGATTCATCATGTTTTGTCACCTATTAATACCTCTTGTGTGTCCATGAGATTAATAAATGTTTACATGTGTCTGCAGCACTAATGATATTGGATCGATGATAGAAATAGTAATGCTTTGATTCTCAGCAGTCGACACGTGTAGTGTCTCGATGATATATTTGATGATTTATGGGCGTGCCTATCCATGCGTGCCCCTAATGTGACAGAATGATAGGCTGAGAATTATGGTGTTACATACAAAAAATACATGTCGAACTCGATAACTCAATGTCTAAAACATGGGTCATTACGCCATAGGATTGGGAAATATGGCTGAGGAATCTTCATTTCAAAGAGTAAGGACTGAAGCCAAGATATCTCAGCAACTAGTGAGTCAAAACTTCTAAATTCAACTGCTATTAAAGAACGTCAAATAGTGTGTTGTTCTTATCACCCCAGGTAATAAGATTTGGCCCAAGATAAACACATAAACCAGAAGTAGATCATCTATCATCAGGATTGGATGCCCAGTCAGCATCACAAAATTGTACAAGTTTAAGAGCTACTGAAGAAGAGCTAGATGTGGTGAAATCCAAACCAAAATGAGAGGTGCCCTTAAGATATTGAAGAATTCTCTTTACTACTTTCCAATAATCAGTGAGAGTATGTTGCATAAATTGACAAAGTCTATTTACAGAGTAAGCAATATCTGGTTTAGTGATCGTAACATATTGTAATGCGCACATTTGAAATCGAATCACCATCATAAGCAGACAACTTACCACCAACAGAAGAAACCATGGGAGAAGGAGCAGAATTAACATCAACCATTTTTATTTTCTAAAGCAAATCCTAAATATATTGATGTTGTGATAGATGTAAACCAGTGGGAGTCTTGTGAACCTCAACACCTAAAAAATACTATAAAGGACCAAGATCCTTGAGAAAGAAACAGTTGTCTAGTTGAGCAACCAAAGATTCAATTGCCATAGAACAACTTCCAGTGATAATACTATCATCGACATCTACTACAAAGTATAGCACAGAAGTGGAGCTAAACTTACAAAACAACAAGTTATTGGATTTGCAAGAGGTGAACCCAAACATTGCAAGTGTGCTCTTATCTTAAGCCATAGAGAGTTGTATGTAATCTACACACAAAATGAGGTCTGCAACAATCTTCAAACCCAAGAGGTTGTACCATATCTACCTCTCCATCAATAGTTCCATTTAGGAATGCATTGTTAAAATCTAATTAACGCAATGGCCATCCTCTTGACACAAGAGCTGAAATTATAACATAGTTTGTAGATGGCTTAAGAACAGGGTTGAAGGTCTTAGAATAATCAAAACATTGTAATTGATGAAATTCTATAGCAACTAGACGAGCTTTGTGGCAAAGTCATCCAGAAAGAGGTGGAACTAGATTCTAAATTTTAGTTGACTATAAAGCCTTAAATTCCTCATGCATAACATCTAGACACCTAGGGTGAGTCATGGCTTGTTTGATTGTTGTAGGTTCAGTTGTATCAAGTTCACTTAACCATACTTTTGGCTTGAAAATACCTAATTTTTCCCTGCTAATCATATGATGATTATTAACAGGTCTAGGTACAGGGACAGAAGATGTAGGACTAGAGGAATTTTAGTGTGGAGCATAAACCACATCAGATAGGTAAGTAAATGCACTCAAAGGATTAGATGAAGTAGACAGAACATCATTTTAATGATTAGATTGCCTAGCATGAGATTTGCGAGTGACAAGAGGAAATAATGGCATTATGTCTTGACCGACAATAGAGAAAGTTGATACGCTAAGAAAGCTTGAGATCTTAAATCAGAAAGATACCCCGTCAAATACAACATTCCTTATAATAAAGATTTTACCATTAGATTGAAGACATTTAAAGCATTTATGTTGTGAGTAGTTCCCTAGAAAAGCACAAGCACTACTTCTATATTCAAGTTTGTGACGTGTATAAGGTCTTAAGTTAGCATAAACAAGGCAACCAAAGACTTTTAAAGTGGAGTACTCTGGATCAACTCCAAACAGGCACTGGTAAGGTGTTTTACTAGATAACACAGGTGTAGGCATGCAATTGATGAGTAAACTACAGTTAGAAGCACTTCATCCCAAAATTTCCTTGGCATACCTAATTGAGACATTAAGGCTAGACCAGTTTCCTCAATATGCCTATGCTTATGTTCAACTAACCCATTTTTCTCATGTGTGTATGGGCATGAATGTTGAAACATAATGCCATAGTTGGTTAAGAAGAAATAAAGAAACAAAATCTATTTTCCATTGCCTAGTTTGAAGAGCCTTTATCTTTCTTGAAAAAAAAACACTTCAACTTGTTGCTTGAACTGAATGAAAACTTTGTACACATCACCTTTAAAATAAATAGGAAATAATCATGTATAGCATGTAAATGCATCAAGAAAACTGAATTAATACTTGTGACCAGTGGAAGAAGTCATAGGTACAGGACCTCAAACATCACCAACAATAAGTTCTAATGGTGTGGTGTAAACAGTTTCAATGAATAAAATGGTTGTTTATGACTCTTGCTTATTTATTTGACGATCATGAGACACAAATGAAGAAACTGAAATAGACTTTTATATTACATTTATGCAATATAGATTGAACAATAGAAGGTGTAGGATGTCCAAGGCATAAAATTCAGACGGCTTGTTAAGAGAGGAAAGAACAGGTGAATGGAAAGAATTCAAAGAAACAACATTACAAGAAGAAGAAGAAGAAGAAGAAGGCATATAAGATTGTGGTTTTGAAATATTAGCAACATAGATGTTTGCTTTAGAAGATTTGCACTAATATCTTGATGAAGACCTTGAAAGATTGTTGCAGAAAGATAGATCTGTTGATGAAAACTTGGATTGTAGAGGTAGGTGAAACTCATACAATCCTTTATTGAGGACCCTTCGAGAAAGTATCTTCTTCATAGCTTGATCCTTCATAAGACAAAATTTAGAATGAAATTCAGTGAACACATTATTGTCTAAAATAAATTTAGAAGCACTCAAAAGATTTTTTGTGATATGAGGAATGTAGAGGATGTTTTTAAGATGACGATTATGATTGACAAGATAAGCAAGATTAGATCCAAAAGCTTTAATAAATAAACCAACACCATTACCTACAAAGAGTTTTTCTTTTCCATGATATTCAACTTTATTCATTAGATCATTTCCTCCATTAGGTGTGCAATGATCAATTACACCACTAGCAACAATATCTCTTTGAGTAACATTATTAACTCCTCCAAAACCTTAATTAGGCTGATATGTTTGGCCATTTTGCGATTGAAACATGTGATCAGAGTGATAGTAGCAATGCATAGCACTATGATCAGGTTTATGACAGATTCGGCAAGCGCTCAGTTGTTGTTGTTTCTACCATAACCACGACTTTTTTTGCCTCCATTAGTTTGTCCTTTACCACCATTATTAGTGTACTTAGATTGTGGAGTCACAAATCCTTTCTTTCTTGCTGCAACATTTGCAGTTATGGTATCATTTTGAGCATGTTGCTCAATTTTTGCTTTATGTGTGAGCCAGAGTGTTGAGACGTCAGGCATGGTAAAACATTGAGGCATAGAAGTGACTGGTGTGACAAAACTGTCATATTCTTACCCTAAACCACATAGAATAGACATTATCTTGTCTTCATCTTTCAATAGATGGCTTGCAAATGCTAATGAGTCAACGGGACTCTTCCTCTTCGACAGATATTTAGACATTGACATACCGCTTTTTTTCAAGGTTTGCAACTAAAACTTTAATTGCATTACATTTGCTTTTGACTGAGATGAGAATAGCACTTCGATGTTCTTCCCAGCTTCACATGCAATTGAGCAACCAACCAATTCAAGAGGAAGATC
The DNA here is from genome assembly GCA_030144865.1 of Tinospora cordifolia. NCBI lineage: Eukaryota > Viridiplantae > Streptophyta > Magnoliopsida > Ranunculales > Menispermaceae > Tinospora > Tinospora cordifolia. Next base: position 1,395 of record JAJIYU010008751.1, on the reverse strand, counting down.
TTGATTGATTGATGACAAAGTCCAACACAACGGGATTTGATCTTGTTGCTCCCAATCAAGAAACTCTTCATTGGCAGACTCATCTCCGTTTACATGCACTAAAGGATTCACAAAACGATCCATGACAATTACCTTTAATTGTAGCTAGGACTTGCTATTGCAATAGAAGGTAGTTCCCCTAACTTAGCTTGACATTCAATTCTAGTTTCATCAAAGAATGATGCTTGAAGCTTCCACTGGAGAGACTTCGAGTGCCTTGATTAGTAGCGGATGAATGCTCTGGTATCATATTTGCTCTATGAGCTTGATTAACATTAGATCAGTAATTGCAAAGAATGCAAAATGAAACTTGAAGAATTGTCTTGTTCACTAGAGAATGAAAAATAGAGGTTTTAGACATAAAGTAATTCAACTGACGCATTATTTTTCTATATCATTTTCTCTATCTGAAACAGCACAATGATCACCTATTTATACATGATTAGTTTTAGACACACAAAGATAGATGTTATTCCTGTATTTGACATACATATAACATATTAACTAATTTTAGACAGAAAGTAATTCAACTGATGCATTGTTTTTTCATATCATTTTCTCAATCTGAAACATCACAATGATCACGTATTTATACATGATTAGTTCCATATGCATAGATATAGATGACATTCCTGTATTTGACATACATATAACAGATTAACTAATTAGGTTCATAATAGACTCATAACAAATTCATAACAGACTGCTATGTTACATCTTTAACAAATAGGAACACTTACTTTTTTTATATTTTTAAACTACCCTGAACTTATATTTCATGGTGCATCACTCTCTATTTTCTTCTTTTTCTTCCTCTCCTTCCTTCATCATAATAATCGACCCTTTGATTTGCAATCCAATCAAAGGATTGCAAACTGGTTAAAGAGAGAGAGAGAGAGAGAGAGAGAGAGAGAGGAGTGGAGTATGGTAAGTTATGGAAGGCAGGTTGAGGATGGTCTGAGGAATATTAAAAAAAAAAAAAAGGAGATTGAGGTCCGAATATAACTTCATTGGGGATCAATTAGCTCTTTTTGCCGTTGTCTCAAATAGACATCAAACATGAATAGCGACTTTGAAAAAGTTTTTTTATTTTTTTATTTTAAATTACCAATGGCTGTCTATTTATCATGTATGGTGTGTAATTTTTCTTTAATTGATAGTTGCATTGGACATCATCTCTTCCCTCCCATGATACAGCTAAATTTGAGCCAACTTTAAAGAGGGAAATTGAATGGTTTTTCACTCTCCTTTTTCTTTTTTCAATTTCCTGAACTATTTTCAGCGTCGTACCACACGTATCCAAAAACCCTTGATGTTCTTTTTGCTCGTACTACAACTTTTTTTTTCTTGTTCTTT
>JAJIYU010008750.1:0-17674 GCA_030144865.1 Tinospora cordifolia | reverse complement strand
AAACATATAACAAATATTTAAATCATGTTTTCGAACATTTTTGTACTTATTTAATATATTTAAGAATTTATTTTCGACGTGTACGCGTTATAAAAGTTTGGTTTATTACATGGTTGTAAGAGTTTTTATGGACTGCGGTCCACAAAACACCTTGTTCTATATATCACAGTCACCAAAATGCCATGATCCATGCACTACTATGGACCGCGGTCATCAGACGCATACTCTTCTGTGTATCGCGGTCCATAGAACGGTCATTTCTGCATTCTTGCTGACCACGGTCTGTAGTATTTGAATACACTTACGGACCACGGTCGGTAGAATTCCAACCGTTGCCATTTTTCAAAAAATTCATACATGGACCGCGGTCCGTACATCTTTTTAAGCCAAATCGCGGTCATTCTGAGTCATTCTACTCTGAAATTTCTAAAACTTCAAGTGACCATCTGTCTCCTTTTCAACAAGTGTTTCTACCTTACTTTTCAATAGTTCTTAGTTTTCTTTTGGTGTTTAGATGGATTTAGGAGTTCTTTTCTGTGAAATGGTTATCTTGCTCAATAATTTGCAACCTCTTTCCTTTTAATCCATATGTGCATGATTAGCGAGTCCTTTTGAGCCAAGACTTGCACAAATCCTTGTTTATAAGCATCTTAGGAGGTCAATTGTTTTGTTTCAATGCAATGAGGCGTATTTCATATCCATTTTCATTGATTATGATGAAATTGGCATTGAAAGGTTTAATTTTTATTGTCTGATGATTATTTCTGATGTTCAGATGCTTAGACTTGTAAACTAACATACTTTGATTAGTTTCAATTCATTTTGAGTACACTATTGTATGAACCTTGCCGTTTTCCTTGCCAACCATTGCTGTTGTTGCAGGCCTCCTAGAATGAAACTTCTTGCCTTAAAGGGTAAGCAGCCAACGCCGCCCCCTCCACTCACTGATCGTAATCGTTTTAAAACAGCTACTGCCAAGCAGAGATTCAACATGATATGCTCCAACAGACGCCTTATCCTCGAGAGAGGCATTATGTTAATGGATGAGGAGTGTCGCTTCGGCATTGACACAATGGTAGCCGCTAGGCATTGGGAGAAGCTTATTCAGGCTCCCACTACCACAGTGGTATCAATAGTTCAAAATTTTTACGCTAACATACCAGACAGAGAGGGTACATCAGTACGAGTGAGGGGCAAGTGGGTACCATTCAATGCGATAGCAATTAATGAAGTCTATGGTCTGCCAACAAACTCTTCGAATGACTACTACAATCTCTTACCTAGGTTTGACCCGGATGAGATCTTGTAGACTCTGTGCGTTGATGGGGCCTCCTAAATTTGCTATAACAACAGGCTCGTCAACTTGATGAAGACCATGTTTAAGACCCCTATTAAGGTGTGGTTATATTTAGTTTGTGCTAATCTTCTTCCCTCCTTAGCCATTAACAGGGTCACTATGGAGGGAGCCATCTTAGTGTACTGCATCATAAAAGGGCTCCCGATCAATATCGGGACAATTATTTCCAGCTCCATTAGGTTTGCCATTGACAAGACCAATGTGGGTTTGCCACATCCTACTCTTATCACAGAGCTTTGCAGAAGAGCTAGGGTTGTATGGGAGAAGAGTGAGCCGCTTTTGAAGATGAAGGATCATATAGCGGTGAAGATGCTCACTTCTACCTCTACTAAGAGGCATCGGACCTCTACTAAGTCACCACCACCTGTGGTTGATCCAGACAGCTCCACGCCGCCCCCTGCACACCCTGCTGATGTTCCACAGTCCTGTTTCACGACTGCTGCGCCCCTCTCCTCTACTGAGCATACCATGATGCACTGGATGGCATACCTCACCCAGTGGCTGCACTGCAAGGACCCAAGCATGGCTGAGGCTTATCCCCCTCCTTCTTGCTGCTTACCTTACATGGCGATGACTTGTTGTGTACCTCCAGAGCCCCCGACTCCGTCGGTAGGCAATGAGGATGATGTTGATGATGCTGGAGATGATGATGATGATGGCGGTGATTTTACTGATTTTATTACCGAGGAAGAAATCTTTGGAGCTAACGTTTGAGCCTTGGTGTTTTTTTTTTTAATTTGTGTTGCTATCTTTTGCTGCTCTTGAAACTCAAACTTTTTGTACTTCTACTGCTGTTTGTTATTCTAATGATGCATTCCTTGATCTAAATGGTCTTACTTGAACAATGAATTTTCCAGACTAATGTTCTTCTATCTTTGAATGCATGTTGTGCTGTGTTCTTTTCCCACGTATGCAAATCAATGTGCTCTTGAGGACAATACACCATTCAAGTTTGGGGGTATGTGCTTAATGCCTTGATACACAACAAATAGGGTCAATTTTATTTTATTTTGCCAATTTTTGTCAATTTTATTTTGTCAAATTTTTTCAGATACATCCTAGGAAAGCATTTGGGGTAGATTGTTTTGATTATCAAATAAATAAATAAATGTAAATAAAATAAAACAAATTTTACTGAGTGAGGGTCAATTTTATTTTATTTTGTCAGTTTTTGTCAATTTTATTTTGTCAAATTTTTTCAGATGCATCCTAAGAAAGCATTTAAGGTAAACTGCTTTGATTATCAAATAAATAAATAAATAAATATAAATAAAATAAAATAAATTTTACTGAGTAACCTACGAAATTGTAACGTTCTTCTAGTATGATGAGACAAAGAACTAGGGTACTTTCAAACAGTCTGTGTGCTTGGTTTGTCTGAAATTTGATCTTGACAGATCTCTGTAGTCTTAAGTAAATTGAGAATCTGAAAATTGAAGATAGTGAGGAGTGGAAACCAAACCACAAATAGATATAATTTTCCACAAATTCTTAAAATAATCAATTCTGTCTTGAACACTACTTAGGAATGACTATAGAAGGGAAATGAAGTAGGGCATCATTGTTTGAGTCATAGCCTAAAGACCAATCCTAGCATTGATAATCCCTTGTAGCCAATTTTGAGCCATATAGCTTGTTTTCTTGTTATGAGCCTAAACTTTATATATATGTAAACACTTTATCCAGTTTTATCTCAGTCGGACCTATTGGTGTGCACTCATAGTTTTAATACTGCCTACTATGGGGATGTGAAAGAAGAAGGGGATGATAACATGAAAATACATATGTTTTAAGTTTTTTTTTTGTTTCAGCTTTGATCATGAGTAAAAAAAAAAAAAACAAAAAAAAGGTTATATGTAATTTTTCCAATATTTCTGTATAGTCAACGAGAGCTGAACCTTTCTACTTTTGTATGAGTGTACATTTAAGGACAATTTGGAGTGTAGGTGATGAAATAAGTTTGGGGGAGCTATGAAGACAAGGTTGGGAATATTAATGGTAAATATAAAGGCTTGAACAGAAAGAATTAGGCTCTACTTTGATATTATTGCTATGAATGTACATTTGAGTCAGATTTAAAGTCCTGTTACACTTGTACCCTGAGCCAGACCACATTACAACCTAAAAGCAAGACCACTGATCCCGACTATAGTTTGACTTGAATGGCAGATAGATAGAGGAGAGAATTGAGAGGGTTTGTGTACTTAGATATTAGAAAAGGATTTCTGTGAGTGGGATGATACCTGCAAATCACCTACAAAGTCTAGGAGGATCGAGATACTTATAGATGAAAGGGTAAAGTTGGGAAAGAATAGAAGATGAAATAAAAATCTAGACAACCTGACTGGCCCTAAGGAATTGTTAATGATTCATAGACTAAAAGAACGAAAGAAAAAAAATTGAGGTTACAACGATGATTGAAATCGAATTTACTTCTATGTGATATGATTGTTAGTTTAGATTAGATTCTTTGTTCGGGGACGAACAATAGTCTAAGTTTGGGGGTATTTGTTAGTTGCATAGCAAACTAACATTATCTAGGTGATTTATTGCATTTTATAAGAAATAAAGGGAGAATTAGTTGAAGAATTGCATAATTGTTAGCATTAGAATATAGTTTAAGGATTTGCATTGTTTAATTTCTTTATAAGCTTTATTTTTAAAGTTTTGAAACTCTTGTATGAGGAAATGATGTCTGGGAAAAGAAATTGAGTGTATTGCAGGGTGCAGGTTGAAGCACAAAGGAAAAATACATCATATGAAGACAAAAAGAAGAAGAAATCATGAAGAAGTGCCAAGAGACCGAGGTCAAATAACTGAAGATCGTGGTAGCCGAAGAAGGACACCACGTTGAAAAAGCTCACAGGTTATCGCGGTCGATGATCCAATGACTGCAATAACCATAACATAATTTGTAAACAAAAAAGACAGGCCGCAGTGGACAGAATGAGAAGATTCCAGTTTTTACTGAAGGATATCACTGACCGTGGTCACTCGAGTGATTATTGGGATTTTCATATTTTTTTAAAATTGTTTTTAGTGTGAGACTATAAATGGGAGAGGTTATTAGAGTCTAAAATACCTAATTCGAAAAGGAATCGCATGTGACGATTGAGAAGAGCAAAAACCCGTATTCTAATTAGGAATTAAAGATTATTCTCACATCTTGAGTATGATTTACTTCTTTGATTATAGTTTAATGTTTTATATTAAATTCATGTCAAGCTAATGAGTTTTTCTTTGTCTGGGATGTGATGTTCAATGCATAATTTGTGATATCTAGTTGCAATTATTGAATTAGAGACATTATTTCATATTGTGCTGGCTTAATGCTTCATGTCTACTGGCCATAGACATGATGAACTCCATACCTTAGATTAACTTGGAAGAGAGGTCTAAAGTGTGGTTATCGCAATGTGGACTTAGATTAGTTAATTGATCGGGAGGTTATTAATTGATCTAAGGAGTTGCACAGGGATTTTTGCTACACAACTTAGGTTGTTGAGTAAACACCTCGGAAGAGGGCTTTATAAAACAAATCTAGTTAATATTGAAACACCTCGGAAGAACGTTTCAATTACAGATGCGAAAACTCATCGTGTAGATAATTCATAACCAAAACTAAGAATCACAGATCATGCAGCGGCATTTACTATCCTATACACCCATTACACATAGAATTTCAAGAACAAAATTATTACTTCAATTAGAAGAGATCTTAGTTAAGAGTTTAAGATAATCCCATTAATTAGAGTCTTGATAAAACACAAATCAGTAGTAAATTGGGATTTGAGATCACTAATCAAACCATTTTTTCCTGAGGACGATACCCGTTCTCACTGGTTAATACTCAAGCGAATCTATACACTTGCAGGTTGTGCAACACTCATCCAATATAGTTCTTCTACTTTGCCCACTCTCTAGTATGCAGACTCTATCTTCAAGACTCAATTTACCTTTGGCATTAATCCTAAAATTAGTGTGTTTGCCCTGCTTGACACCTTCTGTCAGGCCCACAATCCACTTGTCGTGTTTTTGTTCATCTCTAATCTATTGTAGGAGATTTGGTTGATAAACCATTGCACATAGGTATGCTTGCTTGCCATTTGAAGTTACGCTTAATTTGTAGTCACTAATGAGCTGATACATTTGCCCTTTCTCCTCATTCTCCTTATAACTTCTTGCTGAGGGCATCAACTACAATGTTTGCCTTCCTTGGATGGTAGTGTAGCTAGAAGTCATAGTCTTTCAGAAACTCCATCCATCTTTGCTATCTCAGATTCAGTTCCTTCTGAGTATAGATGTACTTCAGGCTCTTACAATATGAAAATAGGTCAAATCTCTCTCCATAGAGGTAGCGCCTCAAAATCTTTAAGGCAAACATGATACAACTAGTTTCAAGTCATGTGTTGGATAGTTTTGTTCATAGATTTTCAACTGTCGAGAGGAATAAGCAATGACTTTCCCCTCTTGCACCAATACAACACCCAATCCATTTTATGAGGCATCAGTATACAGAAATTATCTAACACCATGAATAGGGGTAACCAAAATTGGAGTTGAACTCAACCTCTTCTTCAATTCTTGGAAAGATTCCTCACACTTCTCATCCCAAATGAACTTCTCTCCTTTTTTGGTTAGCTTAATCATAAGTCTATATAACTTGGAGAAGTCTTGGATAAACCTGCCGTATCCTGCCAAACCCAAAAAGCTTTTGATTTTTGTTACTATTTCGATTGCTTACAGTTAGCTACTGACTCCACTTTATTCGTATTGACTGATATTCCTTCAGATGAAACTATATGGCCAAGAAACTCGACTGTCTTCATGCAGAACTCACACTTGCTGAACTTAGCATGCAACTTATTTCTCCTTAGTGTGCCTAGCAAAATCTTCAAGTGTTCTGCATGTTCAGCTTATAATCTCGAATAGATTAGGATATCATCCACAAATACTATTACGAATCATTCCAGATATTTTCGAAAGACTCTGTTCATCAGGTCCATGAATGCAGTTAGTGCGTTGGTCAAACCAAATGACATTACTGTGAACTCGAAATATTCGTATCAAGTCTTGAAAGCTGTCTTATTTATGTTAGCCTTTGTGATTCTCAATTGGTGGTAACCTGACCTCTGATCAATTTTGGAGAAATGGGTGGCTCCCCTCAACTAATCAAATAGGTCATTTATCCTGGGCAAAAGATACTTGTTCTTTATGGTCACTTGGTTGATCTTCCTGTAGTCAACACATAACCTCATTGAGCCATCTTTCTTCTTCACAAATAATACAAGAGCTCCCCATGGTGATTTACTGGTCTAATGAATCCCTTCTCACGAAGTTCATCCAGTTGTATCTTTATAATACCCCAAAACTTCACGAATGAGTACATGTCATGATTAAAATAAAAATATAAATTTGACAATCAAGAAATTAAATAATTCTTTTTATTTTATATATGTGATGTACACTTTGGGTAAAAAAATATAAAATGAAAGATATGTTTGAGAGGAATTAGTAATCGAAAAAAATAATAAAATAAAATAAATTAATACGATGCTTGCATGCACGTCGACAACAAAAATATAAAAAAATTAATTAATAAAAAATAAATGAATTAAAATTATGTTTTATTTAAAGCTATGCGTAACCTATAGTTTGAAAATTAAATTCAGTATTGTACGATTGAAAGAAAAATAAAAATTATAAAACCATGTCTTTACTTAAATGTATGCGTGGACTATAGTTGGGATTAAAAACTAGATATTGCTGGGTTAAAATCAAATATAGGTTGATTGAAACATAAATTAAATTGAAAACTTGCTTTGCAAGTTTTAGGGCCAAAATTGACTTAGAAAGAAATGGAAAACTTGCTTTGCAAGTTTGGAGCCAAAAAAAAAAATTATTGAAAAAGAAGGGGAAGGGATTTTTTTAGGCATGATCTATTTTTGGACGATCAAGGAAGGAGAATGCAACAAAGAAGATGAAAATAGCAATGGCAAGAGGACATGCTGCCGAACCGGGCGTGCTGCTAGACGAGAAGACGTGCTGTCAGACGTGTTGGAAATTTCTAGATTTGGAATTTCAGATCTACGAAGATGAAGACGCAGCTGATGATCTTGCGTCTTAGCATGAAGAATAGAGGAAAACAGAGAACAAAATGGAAAGAGGAGCTGCTGGTTTGGGGTTTTGACGTTGGACAAGCAAAGAATGAAGAAGCAATTGCGATTGGTGAAAACGAAAGCTGCTCGTGCAGTCTAGGGCGTCGTCCAAATGAAGAAGAGAAGAAGGTGTGAGTTGATGCATATCTAGTGCATTTGGTATGTGAAAAACAACAAGAACTGAAACGTGGCTGTTTTTGCGTTTGGGAGGACTGAATGAAGAAAGCCAGCTGTGTGTCTGTGTGCCATGAATCTAGTATGCGTGCTGCTGCCTTATTTGTTGCTATCCGTGATGAAGATGCATTGTTGCTTTTGCGATCTAGATCTGGTGTGTGAAGAAAACTAGTTGTCGTGTGTTGTTACGATCAGTGAGTGAAAGATGAAGAGTGAAACCCAACTGTGCGTTAGGGACGATTTGGTGAAAACAAAGGTTGCAGGTGCGTCTGATCCATGAAGAAGGTCAAAACCTAGGGTTGTTGCGTTCTTTGTGCGCGATTTGGTGCGAAGAAGAATGAAGAAGCTGCTATGCAGTGTGAGCAATGAAGAAGATCAGACCAACAACTGTTGCTGCGTCCGTGGGTGCGCGCAAGGAAGAACACAACTCTGTTCCATGCGTTACTACTGGTTTGGACGAGGAAGAGGATGCAGATGGTGTGCAACTAATGAGGGTCGTGATTTTAAAGCGTGTAATAGGTGATGCGTGATGCCTTAGATTGGATGTTTTGCATAGAAACATAAATCAATTTTTTTTTGCAAAAAACACAATCAAATATGTGAAGGACAAGTTGCAAGGGTGCGATTGAAGGTTTCGACGCAAACAAACATCGTAGAACTTGGTGGCATTGTTTCCACATTGTAATGAGTGATTTTTAAGATTCATTGTTATATTTTGATAGATTGAATGTCGTACGTGGAATCATAATAGATTTTGGGCATCAATACATGTTTTGGTGAGGAACAAAAAGAAAAAAAAATTCAGAGAGGCATAAAGATTTATTGTTCCTAATATTTGAACTGAAATTAGTTAGAAGTGGATTGTTTAGATTATAGATGTGAAAAATTAGATTTATCTTAGTAGTGGAAAAATCTTAATTTTGAGATTTCATTTAAAGATTTTCATTCATTGAACTATCCTTATTTATTGGAATGGAGATTTTTGGAGGTGAAATGAATTCTATTTTTCTTGATTAATTGAGGTTAGATAGCTTCTAAATTTAGTATTTGTCTTGTGGGGAATGCAAAGGATGAAAAATAAGAGATTTATGGGATTAAAATTAATTGTGATGGATGGTGGATTTTTTGGATGGATGTTTGAAAAAAAATTCGATGTGGAGAATGAAAAATAAAATTTTGAGTTATGGAGGATCGAGACAGGAGATTAAGTCATTTTGGAAAATTATGGAAGTCTGGCATTTTTGAGAGAAATAAAAATTTCTTTTATCTTATATTCTTGAATTGGACATAGTTGAAATGAATTATTTTCTGAATATGAATATGGAGGATGGAATTTGAATGGTGTGAAAATAATTTTATATGATAATTAATATTTTTAGAGTTTAGCTCAGATTTTAGATTTGGAAGTCTTATTTTGTTTGTAATAGAATTAAATTTAATACGAATGGATGATTTTGATATATAAAGAAATATGATTGGAGTCTTGATGTAAGTGGCAAAAAAAATTAGAACCGTTCTATTGAAGTAGAAATAGAGATTTTTAGATGAAGAGGAGGAACTTGAAATTAAATAATTAATTATCTTGATTTTAATTTCAGATCAAGAGTATTGAGGTGATGCGAAGGCACGAGCGCTCCAGAAAATAAAGTGGGTGTGATTACTACACTCCCTATTATTATTTGGATTTTAAATGCTAAACATGATGATTGCTTATTTTAATTACGCATTTAGGAGCATGCTAGAATTTATTATTAAGTGACTATTGATTGGAATGATTGCCATGATATCATAACGTCCGGTTATATGCTTTCCAGAGATATAGATTGCTTGAATGATTTATATGATTTTAATTGCATAGGTCAATGCATGTTATGCTGGTGTTGATTGAAAACCTTGTTTGTGAACTAAAGAAGATTAAAAAGGCACACAGAACCACATACCGACATAGTAACTGGCCTTAGGGTGTCATCGTGGGTGTCCTCAACTAGACTGGCGGCGGGCTGGGTGTCACTTCGAACCTCAGGCCCCCGCCAGGGTCCCGAAAGGTAACCGACCCTCATGCGGTACCTCTAGATTTGCTCCCAGACCATGAGGGGGACACTGAGGCTAGAAACCTTTTGGTCTTAACTACGATAAAAAATAATGAAGTGTTTGAAACGCCCTAATGTAATGAAAGTATTTGCATGTTTGGTATTTTGGTCTGAATAATGCTAGTGATGTGCGGTATGATCCACTGAGCTCTCGAGCTCACACACTTTTCTATTTCAAGTGACAGTTGACACAATGTGAGTTGGCTATCCTTAGGCAACTCTAACTTTTGACGTAACCTCATTGTAAAGGTTGTTATTACTTTCAACACATTTCATTTTTGTATTAAATTCGAACTGGGCATGTGCCCCTTTTCTTTCTTTGTGGTCTAAGCATTTTACACGTGATTAAATGTTTTGGACTTATTTTAGAGATTTTTAATTTGTTTAAATTTGAACTTGATGTTTTCCTTTTCGTTTGAACTGTCATTGATCCATCTAATTTACTTGGAAATTTATTTCAAAAAAAAAAAATTTGTTTGCCTATTTAAATTGTTTTTATCATTACCTGACAGACATAAAAAGATAGAAAGAAAGAGATATAATGTGAGATTGGATCCAATAGCGCTCCAGTTCTTGGTAGACGATGTGGCGGCAACTTCCCTAGTTGAACGGGAGCGTCGTCTCCGAGCGCGGCCCGAGGGAACCCGCGGGATAGACGAGGGGCTGGGGTGTTACAGTCTTGAGTTTGATCAACTCCACTGGTGCCATTCTGTAGGGAGGAATGGCTATTAGATTTATGCTTGGATGTAGTTCAACTATACTTGTTTGTGTGCTAGTAGTCCAGGTAAATCATCCGAATACTCCCTCACTTTAGGTATCTCCCGAATATCTTTTGGCTTCCTAATATCATCATCCAAAACTTGTGTGCAGTCCTCACTTTGCTTTATGCAATGCAGTATAGCAGTCATGGGGCTTTGAGGTAATCACCACATATCCCCCTTGACCTTCGCTAATTCACCAAATGGTAGAATCAATGTGACTCTCCGTCTTGGACAATCAATCTGATCCTGGTATTGGGTTAACCAGTCCATGCCTAGTATCACATCACAACCATGGAAAGATAACACTTTAAGGTTGGTAGTCATTAGTTTATCTGCAAATCTCAACTCACGTGCACAAGTTTTCCAAGCAGTCACTGTAGTTCCTATGGGAGTAGATACATACAATGGTTCTGGTGGTGTGGATGTTACTAGTTGTAATCTCCTAACTAGGTTTTCTAACACAAATGACTTAGCCGCACCCGAGTCAAACAAGATCTTAGCAACAACATTAAACATTAGGAATGTACCTTTGACAGTCGAAGCTGGTTCTGCCTGTCCATCCTCAATAGCAAATACTCGAGCCTAATTCTATCTACCTTTTTGCTATTACTGCTATTGTTGGCTTTGCCACTACTGTGGTTGTTGCTATCTATGTCCACCTTGGTTCCTGCCCTGACCATTATTCTGACCTTGGATTTGTCTTGGTGGTCCTTGGTTTTGACAGTCCTTGGCAAGATGTCCCTTCTGTACACAATTGTCGTAAGCTTCTTCTCTTCGAGCTTGTTGCTTGTCAACTTTGCTGTGGGTCTGCTGCCTCTGAGTTTGATTTCGGTTATGCTTCTTTTGGTTCCCTTAGAACTCTTTGTTATCGCTTGGTCTCTTACCCTTGTTTCTCAACTTCTACTCGAAGTTGACCTCTTGTTCCGTCAATAGTGCTTTCTCCATTACTTCCTTGTAAGTCTTTAGACCCATTGGATTCACCACTCTACGAATTTCAATTTTCAGGCCTTTTGCAAACCTATGGGCCTTTATTTTCTCATCCATGATCAGTTCAGGTACAAATTTAACCAATTCAATAAACTTGACCTCATACTTAGACGTAGTTATGTTTATCTGAGTCCACCTGATGAACTCAAACTGCATCTGCATTTGTCACATCAGGAAGGAATTTCTCATAGAACATTTCTTTGAATTATTTTGAATTCATGTGTTGAACATCGCTATTCAGATCTGCCTTAATCATCGGCTACCAACTCCTAGCTGGTCCGTTAAACTAATGTGTAGCCAATGCAACTTCGTGGGGTCCTACAGCCCCTAGCACATCTAGGTGCTCATCTAACTCTTGGTACCAGTAATTTGAAACCATGCTGTCAGATGTACCATCGAATTGGGAGGGGCAAAGTTTTTGTAACTCCATCAACATCTCCCTTTGTTTTGTGTTCGACTTCCTCTAGAAGCCTCGATGAACTGGAACATCTGGCATGAGCGAGGGCTATTATACCAGAATTTGCTCCTGAGGTGGGGCTTGTACTTGCAATTTTGGTGCCGCATATGCCTACATTTGTGGCAATGAGAATACTCTAATGATTTGCTCAGTAACCCATTTGGTATTCTCATCCCAAAACTCTATAATTAACATAACCCCAACTTGAGCCTCAGTCTAATTAACTTATGCTCCTTGCCCTTGGGGTTTAGTCTTATTGGATGCTGCAACTCTTGTGGCTTATCTGTAATACCCCAGAATTTTGTCAAATAATTTAAAATAAATAAAAAAGTTAAGTAAATTAATTTCAAAGATTTTGGATGCAAATTGTGGGTTGACACATGAAAAATAAAATATATTGGAGATATAATAAAAAATTAGGCAAATAAGACCTTAATTTGATAATTAAATGAAAATTACAATTTAGTAGAATTAATTATGAAATTTAAGAAGTTGCTTAAGAAATAAATAGAAATAATACACATATAGGTTAATATGGGTATGAATATATTAGCACAATAAATGTTAATGCTACATATTATAAGAATATGTACATAGAAAAATTTATATAATTAAATAAAAATGTAGTGTACATGTATTTATTAAAAATAAATAAAACATTATATAAATATTAGTGTATAATTACATAAATTATTATCTGAAAATGAAATATGAAATAAATAAAAATATATAGAAATGAAAAATATAGATTATTTAATTATTAGCATTAAAAATATTAAGAAAATAGAAAATATCAAATAAATGCAATATTAAATAATTAGAAAGGGGAAAATATTAGCAAATCATCAAAATAAAAGGGAATATATAAGAAAATCAAGTTTTTATCAGTTAGGAAGTGTCTAATTGGCAAAATTCGAATAATAACATTATTAGAAAGCAATTTGATAATTAGAAACTGCATCCAACGGCCAGAATTTCACAATTCGAACGATCTGAGTTCGCACGGCCCAGATCAGGCTCGCACCAAACGCACATGCACACCGAATCATGGAAATCCAACGGCCCAAACTCAATCAGCCAAATCTAATGGTCCAAGTTCTGTTTCCCGAATAAGCTGATGTGTGACTCAAGGACGATCCGAGCGTCCACATCAAACACGCATTCGGTAATCGCGAATATGTGCATCGATCGAGGAAAATTCAATGGGCCACAGTCGATCAATCCAAACCCAATGGTCTAGGTGGTTTTCAATAATCGCGAACCCGATCTACACTCTGTGTTCGAGGATCATCCAACGGTCCAGATCTGCAGCGTAATACATAAATCGTGAATCACGTGTGCACTCGAGGAAAATCAACGGCCAGATCAATTTCCATTAATCGAGTGCTGCGCTCAAGGAATATCTAACGGTTCATATTCGAGGGGTCTAAATAACATAGATGTGATGCGCGATTCGAGAATGATCCTACGGTCTCGATTAGCTGCTCTGATAAATAATAAAACTTTACCGGGAAAATCCGAAAAATTTTGAAAAAAAATTTCAAAAAATTTTGAAAAATCATGTTTCCAAATTCCAAACTCACTTGTTATTTTTCTATGCTTGGGGGGGGGGGGACGAAAATTTGAATTTTTGGCAAGGTTCCTACAAAGAAAACACCAAAAACTTACCATTTTACACTATTTTGAACTTTATATAAAGGACCCCTAATGCTCACATTATGTTCATCCCAAATCAAGAGCATACAAATCCCTCTTGAATATCTCTAGCCTTTTTCTTGGCAATCCCCTTAGTTCTTGAGTGATCTTGAACTATTCTTGAGTGATCTTGAACTATTCTTGAGTGTTCTTGAGAGTTCTTGAGTGTTTGGAAGCCTTGAAGTAACGGAACTCTACTGAATTTCAGAGGCGTAAAGAAGGGACGTATTTAAGGTGGAAGTGACTTCTAACTTCTAGTTCTTTATTTTAATTTGAATAAGTCTTGCATGTGTGATGAGGTTTTGAAGATGATTGATTGAATATATGTTTTAATATACATGCCTTATTTATTTGATGTGCCATGAATATACATGTCATGCATGTTTAGAAATTACGAATATTGATGCATGTTATACATGAATTGTGCCATGAATAAATATTTAATGATGCATGTTGCATCATTGAATATATGTTTTGTGTATGTTGCATCGATGGTTTAATCCGATATTATGTGTTTTATCGCTAAGGAAAGATTAAATAATGATTCAATCCATGTACCGGCACGATGATGGACTTGCATAGTGTCATCGTGTGTGTTCCACCCCCCGACCCAGCTTGCCGGTTTACCATTGACGATTTCGAACTAGGTTTCAAAGAGTGATCCCACTTCATAGATATTGGGGTTTGAGTTTTCGTTTGTCACTCTCTCTCCCCACGATGTGAAACACAGAGATTAAACTCTTTCGGTTCGAATGTCAACTATAAACAAGAAATTTGTTTGAATCGTCTAATGTACAAAAGTGTTTGATATGCTTGGTTTTTGAATTGAAATAATGATTTAGATGTTTAGAAAGATCCACTAGGCTATGTGCTCACCCCTTCTTTCCATTTTTCAGGTAATTGAATCACATGAAGACCATGAATATTAGTTAGGCTCTTTTTGTTTAAAAAGTTTCTAATTTTTATGTAAGGGCATGTTGCCCAAATTTTAAGACTTCCGCTGTAATAATTTTTTTAAATCAAATTATGTACTCAATTTTATTTAATTAATTGAGTTTATAAATTTTAGTTATTTCTTGTATTGTTGCCTTATTAATTCTTTGAATTTAAGTTATGTATAGTTAAATAAAATCAAGGCATGAAATAATTAAAATAGCAACTCAAGTGTGCGTCACTTGTAAAGTAACACTGGCCCGGCTCGCCGTTTGGTTTAGTCCACCGTTAAGAGAATGGTGGCCGTGTCCAATGCTTAAAGATAAGGGGGTTGGGGTGTTACATTATCTCTTGGATCCGACCATTTATCTACAACTAAAGATCCCCTCAGTCATCATAAATTGATCGAAGAAATCCCATGTATATACTTAGAGCATTTATTTTTGTCGTATTAACATGACTGTAAATTCATGTTTCTATTTTCTTGATTGTTCAGTGGACTATCGATTTATGATTCTAAGTCCACAATAAGTTGTTCATTTTTGGGTACAATATTTGGTCACAAAATTTAAAAACATTCATGACACATACATTGAAATTTTTCACATAGGCAAGGCATGTAAGCAAACAATCATACATATAGTCAGTTATACAATTCAAACAACACACTAACATAGCAAGATTCCAAGCTTCCACCCATGCCTTTGAGTTCGAGCGTCCCATACCACTCTTGTCCATCATTATAGGCTTCCGCCTAGAGATTTCACTACACCCAAACAATTTTGCAAGTGTTTCGATGTCCAAGGCTTCCTAAGCCCCACTACACTTGACTATCCCATACAAGACAAGCATATGAAAACAAGTTCATCCAAAGCTACCAAGCACTCACCAAACATGGCCTGTCAATCTCCGAGTTTAGGATTCTTCCATATCCTCGAATTCTTATGCGTCCCATACCACATAGAAACCAAGAATACACGATCTTCCCGATCTCGTATCTTGACCAATCAAGTGTTTTGTTTCACATATTATTAGTCTCTAGCTTATGTTCTAAAAGCTTTTATTTATAATCTACTGTGCCATCTTGGCAACACCCAAGCTATACCTAAGGTTTTTCGCTAGACCTAAGTATGCAATGTCTCTATTGCCCAACTCCTCCGTAGGATTGGCAATTAATAGTCTATACCTTAGACTTTAGCCTAGCGACTTACTGACTCAATCACTGACCGATGAACTAACTGAGCTACTGACAGAGCTCTATGTAAGCATCTCACCAGACTAACACCATCTTTGGCCTTAGACTGGACTTTCCCTAGTGATTTACATATTGAACTTTTTCCCAACGAGCTACTAATTGAGCTCTGATACCACCTTTGTAACACCCCGACCCTTGAATCCTATCACAATCATCGTTGATTGGGCGTCTTCATCTCTTTTATCTAGAGACATAATCAATTAGAATGTGTGGTCACTCCTACCATCAATATTTGGGATCTGGAACATTACTTATGTTCTTTCTTTCTCATAACCATCCCAATAAAACATCAGAGTGCAAAAACATAGACAATAACATCATATATGATTTAACATAAGGATGGCATGTCAACTAGAAGTAATATAAATGAACTCATAAATGATAAATACTCTGACCCTATGGCCTGAGTTCAAATGAAATAATAAACCAATACCTGACCCCGTGGCCAAAGTCAATAAAATAGCCAAACATAAATTAGTTGTGGGTCCCATGCCCTACAAGTGTAAACAAATAATAAACCTCTACTCTTATACAATCTTAATAGTGGATTGTGTTTGACTACTCCAATGGTCACTATTTACTTGCCTGTGGGCAAGTATCTTTAGTGATTACTTGAAAAATAAATTAGTGGGGTGAGCTCAAGAGCCCAGTTGTAACACCTTGGCACTCGAATCCTATTAGTGGGGTGGGCTGAGATGTTACTTTAATTCTTTCTTTCTCATAACCATCCCAATAAAATATTAGAGTGCGAAAATATGAAGATTAACATCATGCATTATTTAACATAGGGATGACATTTCAACTAGAAATAATATGATTAAACTCATAAAGAATTAAAGTACTTTAGCCCTATGGCCTAAGTTTAAAAGAGTCATTAAATCAACACTTGGCCCCATGGTCGAAATCAATGAATAAACCAACCAAACACAAATTAAATACGGGTTTTATGCCCTACTACTATAAACAAATGGAAAGTTTCTACTCCTATGTAGCCTCAACAGTGGATTGCATCAAATTACTCCAATGGTTTCCATTTACGTGCTTGTGAGCAAGTATCTTCACTGATCACCTGAATAGATTAGTGGGGCGAGCTCAAGAGCCCAGTGGATTATATACAACGCATCTCAAACATTATCAAAGTTAGAAACATAATACATGCAAACACTCATAAGTCATAAGACATTTCAAAACACTTCAATTGTTTAAGTTGACGTTAAGACCGAAAGGAATCTCTTTAGTATTCTCTTATATCTAAACTCTTGGAAGTAACACCCCAGAGGCCAATTCCTCATCATGACACAACCTTAGGAGTAAGGCCTTACTCGATCTTCAGTCCCATCTCAACTACTGCCATAGTTGCATGGACACCCGCCTAAGGTGGGGAAATACCTACGATGATGCGAGGCTACTGCCATAGTATATGTATCATCGCCTTGGTAAGTGATTAGACTCTTAATTGTCTTTATTTGTGACAACTTGTGACACCCCGGCTCCCGGTCGACCGTCTCTGTGTCCGTTGCGACGGTCCGTCGCTCGGGCAGCGCGCGGAGACGGCGCGCGCCCGTTCGTTCGCCGAGAGCCGGAGGCCACGGGGTTCGTTTTCCTTTTCTTTCTCAATCTCAGCTTCTCATCTTTCTATTAAATAGGCTATGATGTGAAAAATTAAAATGTACAATGGCCATCGAACAATGGTTTATTTCGGTAGACATGAAATTCATTTAAAATATATGCAGCGGAATCCATTTCATTCATAAATCAATAATGAATCAATATTCGTATTTGGCCGTATAAAACTCTTTGCAGCGGA
>JAJIYU010008749.1:0-17728 GCA_030144865.1 Tinospora cordifolia | reverse complement strand
CATGTGCCAACCCACCATTTGCACCCAAAATTTCTTAAAATCTTTGAGATTAATTTATTTGACTTATTTTATTTATTTTAAATTTTTTTGACAAAATTTTGGGGTATTACACAGTTGTAACCTATTTGCTAGTTTCTCAACAATAAAAGATTCCATAGCACCCGAATCAAACAACAGTTTCATAGCAACATTAAATAATAGGAATGTACCTTCCACAACAAATACTCTGGCCTGGTGCTAACCACGACCATAGTTTTGCCCTTAGTTAGCATTTTGTTGCTATTGTCTGCCCTGAGGATGTCCATTCTATCTTCTTCCCTAATTATTATGTGGTTGTCGAGAAAACTAAGCTGGCACTGTAGGATAATTCCTGGCTATGTGACCTCTTTGCCCGCGCAAGTAGAACAACCCTAGTCTCCTTGCTTGCTCCTTTGGTGTAGTATTGTGAAAATCCAATACTTGATGAAATAAGAAATTCAATATCAATTAGATGAAATTTGGGTGAGAAATGAGATTGGGTCCATTTTAGGGGCAAACATAGCAAGTCCAAAACCCTCATTTATAAAACCCTTAGGACCTTAAAATGACCTAAATTTTCATGAGATAACATGAACGAATCAACTAGACAACATATCCAAAAATCACCACAATTAGCCAAGAAGTAGGATTTCACTTGCCTCATACCCTTCAGGGGAGTCTAAATTAGGAAAGTAAATGAAATGAAGATCACCTTAGTAAAAAAAATTGGTTTGGAAATATGTAATAGTCTATTATGAACACAAAAATATAGATTAATGTCCTTAATTCTTATTTTATAATAAGATATGAATTTTTATTAAATTCATGTGGACCCATAAATGCATGACCACCCACAAATGATCATGTGCACCATAGTCCTTAAACCCCAAAATTGGCCCATATGTGTGCGTATGAGTGTGCACACATGTGAAGGAACCTAATTAGAAGTTTCGAAAGTTTGATTTATGCTCACAAGGGGAACCTTAACCGTCACACACAAAGAATAAACCAAAGAATCAAGAACAAGAAAGCTTCCTAAACCTAAAAATACACTATCTTGGCGCCAACGATGAAGATTACCACCATATCCTTGAACACGAACCCCTTGCTGTCATATGTAAATTGTCCCCTTGGTTTTGGAATGTTTTTGAGTTGCCCTAGCTGCCTAAGATGCCCCATTGTGCTCTTGAAAATCTATATAAACCCCATTCTGCTCACTTTTCTTCATCCCAAAGTAAAGAGTTAACACTTCCCTCTTTACATGTTCTAGCCCTCTTCTTGTCAACCACTTTCCCTCTCATCTTCTTGAGTGATTTTCAGAGAGAAGTTAGGATTGTAGATTTCTTTTACACTTTTGAAGTTGCTGGTTATTCTTGAAGTGCATAGAAGAAGGGAACCTCTGTCAGATTTTCCACAAACAAGCACCTAAGATGGATGAAATTTCCTACACTTCTACTTTAATAGTTTGAGTTCTAACGTGTTCATGCATCTTTTATTTTTAGTTTAGCATGTTTATTTTCAGTTTTCAACAAATTTAAATTATCATGTATGCATGTTTTAAGCATTCATGATACCATGCCATACCTACTTTTCATGATTAGGTTTGATTTGAATTATGAAGCATGCTATGTATTGTTTTCATGCTCTTTGAATGTTTTATTCTTAATTTAATTATTCTGATTTTTTATTCATGAATATGTGGGAAATTAAGATTAAAACTTTGAAGTTATGAACCACGTACTGTTATAGTAATCTAAGTGATGCTATGGTTGTTCTTTACATATACTTAGTATATATGGGGCTTATCACTATGTGTTGACGGGTAAACCCAAAATAGACATTAGATCCTTATTCCAATGGAATATGACAAGATAAATTTTCTTTCCATCCAAGAATGGAGTATTTTGATAAGAAAGTCAAGGGATTAGAACCCTTTCAATCTTAATGTCAACAATAACCAAAGATGTTGTTTGAATCGCCTAATTGTTTACAAGTGTTTGAATTTGGATATACTTTTGATTTGAATTAGTAACTTAGCTGTTTATGGAATGATCTACAAGGCTATTTGTTCACCCCTTCCCCTCTTATTTTTCAGAACATTGAATCATAAAGACTACTAAATATTTGATAGGGTTTCAAATTTGAAAAGTTTATATATAAGGGTATGTTGCCCAAATTTTGATTATTTAAATCAAGACTTCTACTGAGTTTAGTTTTTAAATCGAGTTATGTGTTCTTTTATTATTTTAAATTCAAGTATGTACTTCTTTATTATAAAGATTAAAGATTTTCTTTTATCTCCCACGTAATTGTCTTATTTAATTAAAGTTAAATTATTTGGATTGTGTGCTCATTATGAACTAATAAGACTTGAGATGATTAGAATTTGATGCAAGTTGTGTACTTGTAATGTAACATGGCCTGGGCGGCCTTGTGATTAGCTAACAATCAAGTCTCGGGGGTTGGGGTGTTACATTTGGTTCCTCCTTAGGTTGTACTTGTTGCTGAGTCTGAGGTGCCTTCCTGCCATTCTTGTTTTGCTTTTTCTAGGCCCCTGGGCGGTCCTTGTCATATTTGGGCCTCTTGTTTCTATTCTTTAACTTTTGTTCAAAGTTTTACTCTTACTGCAGCATTAAAACCTTTTCTACAACGTCTCTATATGTCTTTATGCCCAATGTCATTATTATCTTTTGGATCTCAATCTTGAGACCTTGAGTAGACCGGTCGGCGTTCATCTTCTCTTACCTAATCAGTTCAGGTGAGAATTTAGCCAATTCAATAAATTTAACCTCATATTTAGCCATCGTCATATCTCTCTGGTTCAACCTAACAAAGTCCTCTTGCATCTTTCTCAATATAGCTTTTGGGAAGACCTTCTCATAAAACACTTCCTTGAACTCTTCCAAGTTCATCTACTTGATGTCAGTGTTCAGATCAGCCTTGAACATTTGCCACCAACTTCTAGTTGCTCCCTTGAATTGATGGGTAGCTAGCACCACTAGATGAGGGCCTGTTTTACCTAAAGCGTCCAGGTGTTCATCATATTCTAGTACCAGTGATCTATTTGTGATGCAATCAGAGATTCCATCGAATTGGGATGGGTGGAGTTCTTGCAACTCCATCAACATATCCCTTTGTTCCTTGTCTTCTATGTCCTTTTATGCACTTTAACAAACTGGAACCTCGAGTACTGGCATTGGTTGTTGTTCTAGAATCTGTTCCTGCATTGGCAGTTGTGGTATTGCCTTTGGTATCATTTGAGGCAATGCCCTCATAATCTGGTCTATGATCCTCTTGGTGACTTCTGTCATCATGTTCTCCATCTAAGTCTCAGCCGTTCCAATTTTTGCTTCCTGTCTTCACAGTTTGTTCTCATTAGACATGGCAGCTCTAGTAAGCTAATCTCTTGGATCCAACCATTACCTACAAGTTGAAAGCCATTTTAGTATCTGATAAGGTATCATAACAAAAGAGCTAAGAGAATTCTAATTAGGGGTACACAACCCGTCTTCCCTTATCCTTGGGATACAAAATACTTTTCCAAACTAGAGAAGATAGCTATCTTGTCCATATTAGTTTATTGAGTTCATATTTGCAAGCCTTTTGTTTTGTTCGTACTGTCATGACCTTAGATTCATGTCTCTAGGTTCTTGATTTGTTCAATAGCCAAGTAGTTTATTTTTAAGTTCTATTTGAGGGTTTTAAGGCCCTCTAATGTTGTTGGGTATAGAATTTGGTCTTATAATTAAAACATGCGATATATATGAATTTAAAACAAGTATAGCATGCATTCAATTAATCAAGCAATCATGCAATCATATGTAACACCCCAACCCCGAAGACTTTCAATTGAATATTCATCCACAAGGCAGGTTGGGCCGATGTTATATTATAAGCACACAACTTGCCTTTCTTGTCATTTTTATCCTAATTCTTATTGAACATTGTGAGCACACATACCGATTTATTTGTAACAACCTAACCCCCAAGAGATAGGTTTAAGCTCATTCACAAGGCAGGTGGGAACCAATGTTACATTTACTAGTATACAACTTGTATCACATCTCATTATCTCAAGTCTTATTCAATGAACACACAACCCAAATAATTTAACTAATTCAATAAAATTATTACAAAAGAGGTAAAAGAAATACTTCAACTTTTATTTATTGAATAAAATAAAGGGATACATGCTTAAAATTCAAATAATAAAAAGGGAGTACATAACTTAAGAATAAAATTTAGTAGAAGGCTTAATAAATAAAAAGTGGGTAACATGCCCTTACATTAGGAAAAGAGTTTAATCATCCATAATCTTCATATTTAGTTCCCTAAAAAATATTAAATAGAAGGGTGAATACATAGCCCAGTGGATCATTCATCAAACTACTAATTTACTTATTCAAATTAAAGGTATATCAAATTTCAATCACTTACAAGCATTAAGTGTTTCAAACAATATCTTGTTAGAGTTGTATATTTGACCGAAAGGGGTGTTAAACCCTTGATGTCCTTCATTAAAATACTCCTATTTTGAGATGGAATGACAATTCATCTTGTTACATTCCATTGGAAATAAGGATCACATGTCCACATTGCAAGTATTTTCAAACACATCCACACTTAGTGATGTTACTCATATACACTAAGCATATGCGAAGAAGACTCGTATCATCACTTAGACTACAATGATGGTACGTGGTTCTTATCTTCACTTTCTCATATTTAAATTTGAGTAACCATGATACTCAATCGTAAGAGTTGATATTAGAATTTAAATAATTAAGAAAGCATGGAAAACATACATGGCATGCTTGAAAACTCAAAAATACGCCTAAGCATGGAATCTAAGCATGTTATGCTATCAAATATGAATTAAAATATGAAAACATGTTAAACTAAAAATAAAACTTGATCAAAGATGCTTCAAACTGAAATATAAACATGATGAAAACTAAAAAAAAAACATGCATGAATATATTAAAGACTTGAAGTAGTAAAGAAGGAGTTATAGAAACCCCATCTACTTCAATCCAAGTTTCTAGTTAAATCTAGCAAAGGTTTCCATTATCTACCACTTTTAGAACTTCAAGAACTTTTAAACATCAATAAAAGCACTCAAAACAAGTCACTAAAAGATTGAAATTAAGGTTTCTTACTTGTGAGCACAAGAGAAGTGAGAAGAGGTGCCAAGAAGAGGGCTTAGAACAAAAAAGAAGGAACTGACAACTCTTTGTTTTGGGATGAGATGAATGTGAACAAGAAGGGGTTTATATAGATGTTCAAGAGCACCACGGGGACGATTTTGGCATCACACAACACACATAGCATACAACACATATGCAAACTTAAACATGCAAGATCTAAAGTATGGCATGCATAATCAATGATGACAAAACATGTATATTCAAACATGAACATCTTATTGAAATAAAAATAATAAGATAAAAGTTAGAAATCACTTCCACCTCAAATAGTTTTTCTTCTCTTGAAGCCTCTATTGAATCTCCTTCATATCTACCCAACTGCGAGCACAAATATTTGTGCAGCATTTCATTATTGCTACTCCAACTGTTATTTAGAACAACTTAAGAAAAAGAGGGATGCCTAGAAGGAGGCAGAAGAGTAAGAAGGAGCTTGTTCGGTTCTTGTTGGGGTGAGAAAAATGGTGCTCATGCTTGTATTTATATAGAGTTCTAATGGGCATGAATTGGCAAGTTTGGGGTGTCTTTATTGTAGAAACCTTTCTAAAACTCTTTTCCTTTCCATTTTATTTGTTTCAAATGCATAAGAATTAATAAGTAAAGGTTTCAAAAGTTGCTAATACATTCTTTTGGGTTGATTTCATTTTACAAATATTTCTAATTCTCTATTTTACTTCTTTCCTAAGCACCTATATTAGTAAGCAATTATTTTAGAACTTGCTAATACATTCTTTTGAGTTGATTTCATTTCATTTTAGAAACCTTTCTAATTCTCTACTTTACTTGTTTCCCAAGCACATATATTAGTAAGGAATTATTTTATAAGTAGTTAATATTCTTTTGATTGGATTTTATTTTAGAAACATTTCTAATTCTCTATTTTACTTGTTTCCCAAGCACATAGATTAGTAAGTAATTATTTTAGAAGTTACTAATATATTCTTTTGAGTTGATTTTATTTTAGAAACATTTCTAATTCTCTATTTTCTTGTGTGAAGATAATGAGGATTTTGGAAAGTACAGATTTTCAGCAACTTCCTTGGTTATTTTTGTTTTTTATTTTTCATTTTTGGCCGACTTTTCCCTTTGGTATTATTTTTTATTTTACCTACTTTATTTTATACCTTGGAATATACATAATTTTAGATCCAAAAATTCTTCAAAATTCTCAATTAATGTCCTTGCCCGTTTTAGCCACATATAAGTTAAAATGTATAAAATCTTCTATCTCTGAAATTTCATAAAATTCACAAGGATTAATTATATTTTATTTAATTAAATTTTGTATAAATTTTTAGGGTATCGCGTCAACACATAATGTCATAGATCCATTTTTCTTCTTTACAAACACTATTGAAGCTCTCAATGGTGATTCTCTTGGCCTGATGAATCATTTCTCTTGGAGCTTATCCAACTAAGTCTTTAACTCAATCAGCTCCACTAGTGCCATCCTATATGGAGGTATAGTTGTGGGGTTAGTTCCAAGATGAAGTTCAATCTTGAACTCTACCTCTTTAGCAGGTGGTAGATCGAGTAATTTGTAACACCCCAATCCCCGGATTCTTTCTTTATTTGGACATAACCACTGTTTTAATAGTGGACTTAACCTAACCATACAAGCGAGTCGGGCCAGTATTAAGTTACAAGTGACTCACACTTGACATTCATTTTTAAACTATCTCATGCCCTACTAGAATTTAAGAGTACTCAACTCAAATTTAGGAATTAAATTAAATAAGGCAATAATACAATAGATAAAAGAAATTTATAAACTTTATTAATTTAATAAAGTGGAGAATATAACCCAATCTTAAAAGGAAACTATTATAGCAGAATATTCAAAACTTGGCAACATGCCCTTACATAGAAATTAGAAACTTTCTAAATTTAAGAAAAAAAAATAACTAATATTCATAGTTTTTACGCAAGTCAATTTCCTAAAAAAATAAGAGAGGAAGGGTGAGCACATAGCCTAGTGGATCCTTTCCAAACAACTAATTTTCTAATTTAGACTAAAAACACATCCATAATTCATACACTTGCATCCATTAAGCATTTCAAGCAATATTTTGTGTATAGTTGTGACTTAGACCAAAAAGGTTTTCAAGGCCCTTGGTGTTCTTAACAAAATACTTAAGAGTGAAAAAGACATTTCATAGCCAATTTCATTGGACGTTTGGGCTTAGGGCCTCTTACCCACCAACCAAGTACTTTGGTCTAACACCATGTGAACTAGTCACATGAAAAGAACATCCATAATGACCCACATGTTCACAATGATGGTACATGCTTATTAATCATCATCATCTTATAATTAATTTCATATTCAAGAATCATAAAATAAGAGAAATAAATTTCAGAATATAAACAATATGAAAATCAAATCATGAATCATCCAAAAACATGCATCATACATTGAAATAAGCCTAAACACGGTACTAGGCATAGCAGGGATTCATGAATTCTTAAAACATGCTCATGTACTAAACTAAAACTGAAATCATGATTAAATTTTTGAAATTGAAACATGAATGATTTCTAAAAACTGAACATGCAATAAACATGGTATTGATCTAAAGAAGAAAAGACGAGGTTTTAGAAATCACTTCCACCTCAATTACAAGTTTGATGGAAATCTGATAGAGGTTCCCCACTCCAACGCCTAGCACCCCAAAGACAACTCAAGAATACTCAATTAAACATCAAAGCACTCAAGAATACTTTAAGATCACTCAAAAACAAAAGGGTTGCCAAGAAGAAGGCTAGAACTAGCTAAGAGGGAAGTATCAACTCTTGCTTTGGGATGAAGAAAAAGTGTGTACAAGGGGTCTATATAGATTTTCAAGAGGCTAGGGGGACGTCTTGGGCAGAACACAAATTGGGCAACATTCCAAAATCAAAGGGGACGATTTGCATGTGAGCACCAAGGTGACAAGTAGGATTTTGTGTAAGGGATATGATGGTAACTCCCCCTTATGGCACCAAGATTAATGTATATTTAGGTTTAAGAATCTTTCTTATTTTTGATTTTCAGTTTCTCCTTTGTGTGACGGCTAAGGTTTGGTGTGTGAGCATGGTTCATCATTTAGACACTTCTAATTAGATTTGTTCACATGTGTGCACACACACACACATGCATAGAACGTCTTTGTATATATGGGTGTGGGTGCATACATGGGATCATGTTTCATGGTTTCTAAATAAAGAGGAAACATCTTACGTAGTTGGG
Source organism: Tinospora cordifolia (assembly GCA_030144865.1). Classification (NCBI taxonomy): domain Eukaryota; kingdom Viridiplantae; phylum Streptophyta; class Magnoliopsida; order Ranunculales; family Menispermaceae; genus Tinospora; species Tinospora cordifolia. The sequence goes on along the minus strand of JAJIYU010008749.1, from coordinate 9,277 downwards.
TAGGGTGAGGGTGTACAAGATTATGGTGTTCCACCCATGTGACTTGCACAAGTTTAGGGATGGCCATGCATTTATGGGTCCACATGAATTTAATTAAAAAAAATCATATCTCATTATTTACTAAGAATTAAGACCTTTAACATATATTTTTGGGTTTCATATGAGAATAATGCACATTTTTAGACTATCATTCGCTAGGGAGATCCTCATTTCATTTATTTTCCTAATTTAGACTCCATTGAAGGATATTAAGAAAATGAAAACATAATTTTGGCCAATTGAGCTGATTTTTGGATATGTTGTCTAGTTGATCAGTTCATGTTATCTTGAATCGTTTTGTTTTCTTAAGGGTTGCTAAATGAGGATTTTGGACCTGCTAAATTTATCCCTAAAATGGACTTGATTTCATTTATCACCCAAATTTCATCCAATTATATTGAAATTCTCATTTCATTAAGTACAAGATTTTCAGGATATTACAACCTACCCTCCATAGAAAAATTGTGTCCTCGAAATTTGTACATCATTAAGGATTCCTAGTGAACAGATGTGGATATTTTATCTTCATTTCGATTTGTAGCTCTCAAGTAGCTTCTTCTACTCCATGATGCTTCCACAATACTTTGACTAAGGGAATATCCTTAGTTCTCAAACTTTGTACTTTGTGGTCAAGGATTCTAACAGTTGCTTCTTCATATGTGGCATCATCTTGAATGTTCACTTGCTCCTAGTGGATGATGTAAGAGGGGTCTGGTTCATATTTTCTCAGCATCGAGACGTTGAACACGTTATGAGTTGAGGTCATCTGGTTAGGTACATCCAACTCATAAGTACATTTCCTGATTCTTCTAATCATTTCAAAGGGTCTAACAAATCTTGGTGATAACTTCCCTTTGAACCCGAACCTCTTGATGCCCTTCTAAGGGCTGATTCTTAGAAACACTTTGTTCCCCACTAGGAACTCTAGTAGTCTCCTTCTTTTGTCAACATAGCTCTTTTGATGGCTCTGAGGTATAATCAACCTCTTCTGGATTAGTTTGACTTGGTTGTTCATTTCTTCCACCAAGTCTTGCCCAGTCAACACATAGTCTTCAAGCTTAGCCCAACAGGTAGGTGATTTGCAAGGTCTTCTGTAAAGAGCCTCAAATGCAGTCATCTTAATACTTGCTTGATAACCTTTGTTATAGGCAAACTCTACTAAGTGTAAGTGTTTGTTCTAGTTTCCTTTAAAGTCCAGAATACAATATCTCAACATATCTTCTAAGGTCTAGATAATTCTCTCGAATTACCCATCTGTCTGAGGGTGGCACGTAGTACTCATGGTATGTTTAGTACCTAACTCCTTATGTAAAGTCTGCTAGAACTGTGAAGTGAAGTGATAATCTTTATCAGATACAATAGTCTTAAGCACACCATGAAGCTTTACGATCTCCTTTACATAGAGTTCCTCTAGCTTACTGACTTGGTCTATGGATATGATTGGCAGGAAATGAGCCACTTTAGTGAAACGATCCACAATTACCCAAATAGTGTCTTCTCCCTTTTGATTCCTAGGCAAACCACTGATAAAATCCATGACAGTGTTATCTTACTTCCATTTAGGGATAGGAAGTGGTTGTAACATTCCAGAGGGTTTATAATGTTTTGCCTTCACTTGTTGATAGGTCAAGCACTCAGCAATATGTTTAGTGACATCTCTCTTCATTCCTCTCCACCAATAAGTCTTTTTGAGGTTCTGATACATCTTATCTTTACCTGAATGCATTGTATACTAAGTCTAATGAGCCTCATCAAGTATAGTCCGTTTACTCTGCCTATACTGAAGTACATAGATTCTTTCCCGAAGCCTTAGGATATTCTCAGCATCTAACCTGAAGTCAGTATACTTTCCTTGTGCAATTCCTTTGATTATGCCTACAAGCCACTTGCCTTGTATCTATTCTTCTCTAATCTGATGTAATAAATCTGGTTGGCAAGACATTCTACAGAGGTAGAATTGTTTGTCATCCAAGGTTACACCCAATCTAAAGTCTTTGATCAACTGGTACATCTGGCCCTTTTCTTCCTCCTATTTGTTGAACCTTTTACTTAAGGCATTGACCACCAAATTGGCATTCCCCGGATGATAGTGTAATAAAAAATTGTAGTCCTTAAGGAACTCCGTCCATCTTCGTTGCCTAAGATTCAACTCTTTTTGGGTATAGATGTACTTCAAGCACTTGGAATATAAAAATAGATCAAATTTCTCACATAGAGGTAGTGTCTTCGAATCTTCATGGCAAATACAATGACTGCTAACTCTAGGTTGTGACTAGGGTAATTCTTCTCATGGACCTTTAGCTGTCGCGAAGCATAAGCGACTACTTGCTCTTCTTACATCAAGACTATTCCCAATCCACTCAGTAAAACATTAGTATAAAGGGTATAGGTAATACCATATGTTGGAGTAACTAGGATAGGGGCCATAGTCAATTTTTCTTCAATTCTTGAAATAATTGTTCACATTTCTCATCCTAATCGAACATAACTCCCTTCCTGGTTAGCTTGGTCATAGGTTTTGCTAGTTTGGAGAAATCTTGGATGAACCCTCTATAATATCCAGCCAAGCCTAAGAAGCTCCTAATCTTTGTAAATGTTTTAGGATGCTTCCAATCCATGACATCTTCCACCTTCTCCAGGTCTATAGAGATGCCTTATGTTGATATTATGTGACCAGGAAACTTGACCATCTTCATTTAGAATTCACACTTGCTAAACTTGGCATATAATTGATGCCATATAAGGGTCTCCAACAGTATTTGCAAGTGTTCTAAGTGTTCAGCCTCTGACTTGGAGTAGATTAGGATGTCATCTACAAATACCACCACAAACTGGTCAAGAACCTATCTAAACACTCAGTTCATCAAGTCCATGAAGGCCGCTAGGGCATTAGTCAAACCAAAGGGCATCATAGTGAACTCAAAATATTCATATCTTGTTCTGAAGGCAGTCTTCTGTATATTAGACTCCCCAATTCTCAACTGGTGATATCTTGACCTAAGATCAATCATTGAGAAATGAGTGGCTTCTCTCAATTGATCAAATAGGTCATCAATCCTTGGCAAAGGATACTTATTCTTCACTGTAGCTTGGTTCAGCTTTCGATAATCAACACAAAGTCTCATAGAACCATCCTTCTTCTTTACAAATAATACCGGAGCTCCCAAGGTGATTCACTTGGCCTGATGAAGCCTTTGTCTTGGAGCTTGTCCAGTTGAGACTTCAACTCGATTAGTTCTACTGGTACCATTTTGCAAGGAGGTATGGCCATAGGGTTGGTTCTAGGGTGGAGTTCAATCTTGAACTCTAATTCTCTAGTAGGTGGTAGTCTGGGTCGTCTGGGAACACATCCTTGTACTAACAAACCACTGCTAGGTTTTGTATCCTTTTTAGCTCAATAGGTTCTTCTTTAGAGAGTTCCTCAAACTCTTTTTCTTTTTTGCCTAAAGCAGTTCAACATGGCTATGATTGGACTTCTCAGAGTCTCTACATATCTTTGTTGATTCTATAGGTCTCCCCCAATGGTAGGGTTATGGTTACTTGTCTCTTAGGACAATGTATCTGGGATTGATACTGATCTAACTATTCCATCCCTAAGATTACATCATAACAATAACAGGTAAGGTAGATAGGTTAACTGTTATAAGTTTATCCCCAAACCTTAGGTTACAGCTACACATTCTTTTTGAGGTCACAGTGGTCCATACTAATGTGGACACATTCAAAGTTATGGGTAGTGTTTTTTGTCACAAGTTATAACTTGTTAGCTAAGTCTTCAGAGACAAAAGACTTAGAGACACCCGAGTCAAACAATAGTTTCATTGCAATGTTAAATAACAGGAACGTACCTTCCACTATAGGGACTTGGTCCTCTTGGGTCTTAACGACAAATATTTTTGCCTTGCTCTTACCATGACCCTTGTGCTACCCCTAATTAGCATTCTACTATTGTTGCCTAGCTTGAGGACAATCGTTTTGACCAACCCCCTTGAGTGTTTTACCATTGCTACTGCTAAGGCACCTGAGCTATTGTAGTTGGGAAATTTCTTGCAATATGACCCCTTTGCCTACACAAATAACACAATCCAGCCTCTCTGCTTGTTCTCTAGACTCTTCCTTGTTCTGCCCCTGTATCTGTGGTGCCTTCCCACCACTCTTGTCCTTTTTCTAGGTCTCCTGATGATCTTTCTCATTCCTGGCCCATTTGTTGTTTCCTTTCACTCGTTGCTCCAGGTTGATCTCTTGTTCTAGAGTTAGGGCCTTTTCCACAACATCTTTATAAGTCTTTAGGCTTAGTGTTTTCATATCTTTCAAATCTCCATCTCGAGACCTTATGTGAAACGACTAGCCTTCATTATTTCTTCCCTGATCTAGTGAAAATTTAGCTAGCTCTGTGAACTTCCTTTCATATTCAACTACAGTCATGTCCTATAGCTTGCTCAAGGTTGCTTCTAAAAAGAACTTTTAATAGAACATATATGTGAACTTCTCCCAGTTTATAGCATTTGTATCCCATGTTAGGGTCCATCCACATCACATGCCAACAAATTCTGGCTGGTCCTTTGAAGTAGTTCGTGGCTAGTGGTCAGCCAAGATGAAATCTATAGTACCATTAAATGAACGAAGGTGGAGCTTTTGTACCTCTGTTAGCATCTTTCTTTGTTTCTCGTCCTCTGGATCCTCTTGAGCGCTCTGACATTTAGGAGCTTAGGCCATAGGTGTTGGCTGTTGAACCTGGACGCGTTCAGGCACTTGAGGCTATGGTACTTCCTAAGGGAGTATCTGGGGTAGAACCCTCATGAGTTAATCTATAACCCTCTGAGCAATTTCATTCATCATATTATCCACTCGAGCCTCCATGCTAGTAGGAATTTCTTGATCCCTCTACTCTATCTTGTCAAAAGTGGTAGATCGAGTACCGTACTATCTTGTTCCAGCAATTGTTTACAAATCGAGTAGATTGTCAATATTTGCCTCGTTAAATGTTCGTACTATCATGACTCTAGATTCATTTCTCTAGGTTCTTGATTTGTTCAATGGCCTAACAAATCAAGTGTAATACCTTGGAAAGCCTATATTTAATTTAATGAAATTCAAGATCAATTAAGTGAAATTGGGCACAAAATGAAACCAGACTCATTTTTGGGCTAAATTTGACAGGTTTTTGAAAGTTTTCGTTTGGTGACCTTTAGGGACCAAAAACAACTTAAAATGAAGTAAGATGACATGAACCAACTAATTAGACAATATATCCAAAAATTAGAATAATTGGTCGAGGTTAGGGTTTTCATTTGGCAAACACCCTTCAAGGGGCCAAAATTAGAAAGAATTGTCATTTAGGGTACTTTGGGAGATCAAAATGACCCAAAATAAAATGAAATGACATGAACTAACAAAATGAATGAAATGTCCAAAAATTAGAACAATTGGCCAAGATTGAGATTTTCATTTGCCTAGTGACCTCAGTGGGTCTTAAATAAGGAAAGTTTTTGAAGGAAAATCACCTAGGGCCAAACCATACCTTAAAATGTTCATTAGGTTCATGTGATTCAAAAACTATAGGATATAAATCATAATTTCATATGAATAAGGAGATATTAATTTTTAATTAATTTTTGTGAACCCATGAAATCATAGCCACCCCCACTTAATTGTGTACACTCACACCCACTTATGCCAAAATCGGCCCAACCACGTACATGTGTGTGTGCACACATGTGAGTAACCCTATTCAGATAGTTTCTTGGAACCAAGATGAGTATCTTTGACTATTATATGGTGTCTCCTCAAATTTGAAATTGTACACCCATGGTTGATGTCCAAGAAATAAGAAAATGGAAAGTATTCCTTGTGTGTTTGTGTGATGAACAAGCGAGGAAACCAAAATGAGAAGTTGCCATGAACACATAGGGGACGTCCCATTTGAATTAGAATATGATTTAAACCTCTTTTGTGTTCACACATAGTTAGGAAACAAGATTGTACTCATATCTTTTGAATTAAAAAGTCACACTGGTCCCACTTGCTAACCATGAGCACACTTGCCCTCTTTATGCAAACCATCCCCTTTATTATAGAAACTTGCTCAAATTTTTGTGAGCTTCCCAAGCTGCCTAAGCCTGCCCTAGGACGTCGCATATGCTCTCATGAACATCTATATAAACCCCCCTTGCTCACTTTCATCTCATCCCAAAGCAAAGAGTTAACACTTCCCTCTTTGTTTGTTCTTGCCCTTTTCTTGGCACTTTTTCTCACGCTCTTTTCTCTCTTGTGTGAGGAGTTTTTATTTCAGTATTTTAGAGAGTTGTTAAAGTAGTTTTTGTTGGTGGTTAAAAGTTCTTGAAGTTTTGAAAGTGGTAGATAAGGGGAACTTTTGCGAATTCAAAAGAACATCGGATTAAGGTGGAAGGGATTTCTAGAATTCCCTCTTTACTACTTCAAGTCTTTAGTATATCCATGTTTGTTTTTAGTTTTTAGCATGTTCATATTTCAGTTTGAAGCATGTTTGATCAAGTTTTATTTTCAATTTAACATGTTTTCATGTTTTAATTCATATATGATAGCATAACTTGCTTAGAAACCATACGTAGGCTTATTTTTTAATTTTCAAGCATGCCACTTATGTTTTTCATGTGCTCTTGATAATTTAAATTCTGATATTAATTATTATGATCTTGTTTCATATTTATTTGAAATTAAATATGAGAAAGTGAAGATAAAAATCATGTACCTTCATAGTATCTAAGTGATGCTATGGGTGTTCTTTGCATATACTTAGTTTATAAGAGTAACATCACTAGGTGTGGATGTGTTTTTAAATTCTTGGAATGTGGATATGTGATCCTTATTTCCAATGGAATGTGACAAGATGAATTGTCATTCCATCCCAGAATACGAGTATGTTAATAAAGAACATCAAAGGATTAAAAACCCCTTTTAGTCAAATATACAACACTAACAAGATATTGTTTGAAACGCTTAATGCGTGTAAGTGATTGAAATTGGATGTACTTTTAATTTTAATTGGTAAATTAGTAGTTTGATGAATGATCCACTGGGCTATGTGCTCACCCCTTCCTTTTATTTTTCATGAATTTGAAATGCATGATCAAGCTTGCTAAGGGATTAGAAGCTCTATTTTTAGAAAGTTTCTATGTAAGGGCATATTCCCCAAATTTTGAATAAAAACTTCCACTGAATTTTTGTTTTAAATTTTAGAGTTATGTACTCTTTCTTTTGATTATATGAATTCCATAATATATTTCTTAATTTTATAAATAAAGGGTTTGAAGTTTTCCTTTATTCACTTGTATTTCAATAAGTGTTAGAATAAAGGAATTAAGATACAAGTTGTGTATTTGTAAATATAACATAGAATCCAACTCGCCTTATAGTTGAGCTTAAACCTGTCTCTTGGGGGTTGGGGTGTTACATCAAGCATCTTTTTCAAATAATCATACAATTAAGTAATTTCACGTTAGCATAGCAAAGTTCCAAGCTTCTATCTAAGCTTCAAGTTTCAAGTGTTTCATACACTCTAGCCCTTCCACTTAGACTGTCACTCAAAAAATTGTCACACCTAAACAATTTTGTAAATGTCACAATAACTAAGGTTTCCTGAGCCCACTATACCTGATTGTCCCATACTAGCCACCAAGTCTTCAAAGTTACCAACCATTCACCAAACATGGCCCATCATTATCTAGGTCCAGGCTTCCTCCATACCCCCAAATTCTTCTGCATCCATACTATATAGAAAATAGAGATACAAAATCTTCCTAATCTTGTGTCCTAACCAGACAATGATTCTATTCTTGCACATTTAAATTTTTTACCTATGTCCTAAAGTTTTATACTTTTGATCCACTGTTCCACTTATGTTTTAACCTAAGGTCATTCTCCTTGACCTAGGGTTTTGCAATGGTTGATTTACAATCTCTATCGAGTCATAATACCAACTTTGGCATCTTTTTTGACTTCTAGTCAACTTTTTACCCTAATTTTTCACCTTTTAATTTTCTTTTAAAGAAAGTATAAGTGTTTTTTAACTTTAACTACTCGTATAAGTTGGCAGGACAACCTCTAGATTGGGTAGCTAGACCAGAATCTACTTAGAAATCATGCTTTCTAAGGCGAGATAACCCATCTTCCTTTCAAAGTTTAGCTTTACTTGGGACATGGGACAAGGCCTACCCACTATCAGCTCAACTTGCAGTATTTGTGTCCAAAAAAAACATTTTAAAACATATATTTCTTTGTTAAAAACACTTTCTAACATATTTTTTAGTTTTCAAAAATAGAAGGTAGGGCATTCTAAGTTCAATAGGTCAAACCTAATTGAGTTATATTTTCTAAGCCTAATACCATTGTAGGTATAAGACTAACATTCTAATTCTAGCCCAACAACACATGTTTAGGCTTAACTTTCTATTTGTAACCCAATATTTCTAATAACTAAGCTCTAATACTACCTTTGTAACACCCCAACCATGTATTCTTTCTTTATTTGGATATAACTACTATTTTAAAAATGGACTTAACCTTATAGGCGCATCGGGTTAGTATTACATTACGAGTGACTCACACTTGACATTTATTTTAAATTATCTGATGCCTTAATGGAATTTAAGAGTACTTAACTCAATTTCAAGAGTCAAATTAAATAAGGCAATAATAAAAGAGATAAAAAAAAACTTTATAAACTTTATTAATTTAATAAAGTGGATGTAACACCCCAACCCCCGCATTCTTTGAGCATTGGACATAACCACCATTCTTTGACAGTGGACTTAACCATTGGGCAGGTCGGGCTGGTATTACTTTACAAGTGACACAAACTTGACTTTCTATTTTTCAATACCGCATGCCTTAGAATAGATTCAAGAATACAAATATCATTCAATAAAATCAAGGCAATTAAAGATAAAGAAAAATTCAACTTCTTTATTCATAAAAAAGAAATTACATAACTTTATAATGTAAACTATTACATTGTTGATCAAAATAAATTCATAACCTCTAAAATAAATTAAAATTTTAATGGAAGACTTATTCAAAATTGGGCAAGATGCCCTTACATTAAAAAGAAACTTTTAAAAAAAATAGAAACTTGCTAAAATCCAAATTTCATGTGTAATACCCCAAAATTTTGTCAAATAATAATTAATTTGAGGAAAATAAATAAAATAAGTCAAATAAATTAATTTCAAGGATTTTAAGAAATTTTGGGTGCAAATGG
>JAJIYU010008748.1:0-17716 GCA_030144865.1 Tinospora cordifolia | reverse complement strand
GTTGTAATAATTTTATTTTTATATTTTAATTACGAAAAAAATTAAAAGGCAACCCGATAACCCAACCCAAACCGAACCAACCCGAACTGTTTGGGTTGGTTTGGGTTTTGACATAGATTGGTTTGGGTTGGGTTTTATATTTGTCAACCCGAACTGTTTGGGTTGGGTTGCGGGTTTGCTCCTAACCCGAACCGAACTAACCCACGAACACCCCTATGATTATGCATGAGTCTAGATAAATCATCATAAATCATACATCATCCACATAGACCAAACAATTTCAATCAATTTCCTAATAAAATTATAACAACCTAAAACTATTCACACAAATGCTTTGAATCTTAAATCCATATAATACAAATGAGCAAGGAAGTCACGCCCACCTGGTTTTATTGATCTTCAGGGCTCCTTACTTTCCTTCGAGATCCTCAATATTCAAAATCTATAATATAAAATTTAACAGTTAATGAGATTCACTAACTTCCTAGTTCAAATTAAATCTTATTCAAGTTATTCTTAGACTTAATTACTTCCTAAAATAATTACGTATTCTTGAAATCAATTTCAACAGATTTTGAATCGTTGTTCAATTTGAATTTAAAACTTTACTAATTTATTTACAAGTCTTTTCGTAAAATTAGATTTCTAATAACTTAATTTTCGTAATTTAAATAATTTGTTAATATCATAATTAATTTAATTACGAACAAAATAAGACCTCTAAATATTATAAGCTTAGTTTCAGGGCCTAAGATTTTATTATTTTTTTATAAAAGTTTCAAGGCTATCAGAGATTTATTTTTTCATGTCTTTAACTAACTAAAAAAAATTAAATTTTCAAATCTCTAATATTAGTCTACATCTGTTATATAAAAATTATTCTAATTAAATCAGAATTCTACCTGTAGAATCTTTTAAATTAGGTTTCTAAGATTATTAAACTTTTTTTTTAAAATTTTTTAAATATTTAAAATAGATTAAACCATTTCAATAATTTATTTTAAACTATCTTTATCTTAAGATAATACGAATAAATAAGTAAAATAATATTAAATTTTCATACCTTTCGTAGAGGAATCCAAACCTAGGTAGATCATCGGCGTCTTCGCGAGAAGGATGTCGGATGTCCCACGACGAACTCACATCGCAATTTTAATTTCTATTCCCACGTCTAAAACCCTTTTTGAAATCCATCAACAACCAACTGAAACTTTATTTTCAAAATCGTTCTTTGCAGAATCTCAATCTAGGCATCAAATTTTCTGTCAATTTCATGCCCCAAAATCCGATACAAAGGTTGGAATCTAAGCATCAATCTGGAATTCACGTTTTTTGTTAAAAATCCAACTCACGCACTGCTGTACTCTTTTTCTCGTTTGTTCGAATGCAATACCCAACAACAGTAGCTTTAGCTGTGTGCTTCATTTACAACACCCACGACACTAGTCAGTGCCGGTCCAACAATATTGGGGGCCCAGGGCAAAACAGAAATTGGGGGCCCTAAAAATAAGGATTAAATTAATTTATAAATTTTTATAAATTTTTTTAATTATATTTATAATTAACTTTTGAAAATATGGGGGCCCAAGGGCGACGGGGCCCAGGGCCGTCGCCTTTTGGGCCCTGCCTCAGGGCCGGGCCTGACACTAGTTCTGTGCTTCTTCCATTTGTTCCATCACGGCAACAACAGCCCAGAGTTTTTGCACACCACCGGGCTTCTTCCTCACTCTATTTGATCATGGGCCAGCAAATACGCGAGCTGCCCGTTCCTCTTCTTCATTCCTCGCGAGCCAACTGTAGCAGCAGCACAGAGCAGCCTTGCTCTGCTTCTACTTTCCTTCTCTGTTTGTCGCATCAACAACCACCATCTCCTTCTCGTTCTCTACCTTCACGGACCAGCAGTTATAGCAACAAGCACAGCTACTGGTTTACCCCCTGTTCGTGCGGACATAGCAGCACCCACATACCCTCTGCTTCTTTTTCTTTCGGCCAAACCACTCAAACCAGATAAATCTGGTTCCTTCGTCAGATTTCCAAATTTTATTTATTTATTTTTTTTTAACTTTGATCCAAAAATTCAGATCATTATTTATTATATATTCATATCTATTAATTATTTAATCCTTATCATCATTTATAACTTTATATGATTTTTTTTTTACATCACCCTTATTGTAAGTTTATGTGTGTTACCTTTATTATTATTATTATTTTTTTTATTTCACTCACTTCATTGCCATAAAAACTATGTGTTATAACTATTATATGTTATTAATTATATATATTAATCAATAACAACTATTTCATTGCCATCAATAAAATAAGTTTATATGTGTTACATTATTTATTATTTTATAATAAATAAATTAATCATTTATTTTACTTATGTTCGCGATGTAACGTGCTCGTAGCGTTCTAAGGTATTACAGGGATGGCTCGATACGAAGCTCTCTATGGGAGGCCCTGCAGATCGCCAACCTATTGGGCTAAACTTGAGGATCACATTCTTACTGGACCAAACCTCGTGCAGGAGATGAACAAACAAGTAAAACAAATTTAGAAGCAACTGACCATTGCTCAAAGTAGAACAATTTGGAATTAAAGGAAAACTATCACCTAGATTCATTGGACTCTTGGAGATACTCAGGAAGATCAATGAATGTGCCTACAAGTTAGACCTTCCAAATCGAATGTCCTCAATCCACAACGTATTTCATGTATCAATGCTAAGGAAATACGAACCAGATCCCTCCCACATAGTCCGTTGGGAAGAAGTGGATGTCCAAAATGATGCCACATATAAAGAAGCTGTGGTTAGAATTTTAAATCGCAAGGTACAGAGCCTGAGAACAAAAGATATTCGCTTAGTCAAAGTCCTCCGGAAACACCATGGAATAGAAGAGGCTGCTGGGAATTGAAGAGTGAAATATATAATAAGTACCCAGAACTTTTCACTAAAAACGCTCACTCAAATGATACTCAAGTAGAAATACCTTTTAACAGGGGTACAATGTAATACCCCGATTATATATATATATATATAGTGTAAATTTGCGCATGGACCTTGGGCCCATGCGCCAAGCGCACAATGCGCTCTAGGCCATGCTGGGCCCTGCGCACACTATGCGCATTTCTTGTAAAAAATTATAAAAAATACAAAAAATGAACAAAAATAGAAAAAAAATGAAAAAATGTCCAAAAAATACAAAAAACCCTAAAAATTCAAACCTCAAACCTTTAGCCGTTCCAACTAAGCAAAAATAAAAGTTTGTTACATTAAAAAAGTAAAATATTATGAAATTAACCTCCGGAGACTCTATATAAACCTCTATCTCCTCCTCATTTCATTCATCCCAGCAATAACAAGAATAATACTCATTTTTGTTTTCTCTCTGCGTCCTTCTTGACATCTTTGGTCTCTTTTATCTTAGAAGATCTTCTAAACAACCTACGAAGTAATAGCAATGAATTATTACACAGATCATGGCAAAAAGATCTGAAAGGAATTCAAGAAGCAATCTCTATATGAAATAACTCTCATCTTTTAATTTATTATTTTGATTCAAATAATGTCTGCTTGTGTGGTTAGCTTATTTTTTTAAAATATATTTTAATTAATTTATTTAAATTATTATATTGTTCATGACACAGAGAATATGCTCTGTAGTTGCGTCTTGTACGATCTTCTACATAAAAAATCGAAAGTTATCTTTCTTGTTTTGAGAGAGCATGCTATGTAGTTGCGTCTTGTACGATTTTCTACATCATAAATCGAAAGTCATTTTTTGTTTTATTTTAAATGTTGATCTTTGGTGTAATGTTATACCGTTGGAATGTTTAAAATTGTTTTTAATAGTTATTTGTTATGCTCTTACAATTAATAAAAAATTAAATTGAGATTTTAACAACGTATCGGCGCGGGTTCAAATTTGCACGGGTGAACATTTTAAACAGGGCTTGTGAGATAACAAAGGGTTCGAATTTGATCGTACTTCACTCTAATGGGTCTGAGCTCAATATAGTAGCTCTTTCCCTAGGGATGAAATGCTGAAAGGTATTCTTTCGATCTTTAACGACAACAAAAAATAATGAATTGATTGAATCATTTTATTCCTTATAAGTGGTTGTTATGCATGTTTTCTTTTGTCGAAATAATGAATTAAATATTTGGAAATATTCACTGGGTTTCATAGCTCACCCTCAATTTTTAACATTTCAGGGATTTAATTATCAAGGCCGCTTGAACGTTAGGTTAACATGTGAAAAATTTTATTTAATTTTGTTTTAGGGCATGTGAGCCCAAATTCAATTATTTTTTATTTCATTATAACCCTTGAATTTTTATATTTAATAATAAAATATTTATTTTATTTCATGACATCATAAATTCTTTTTGTACATAGATTAAGGTAGACAGGTTATCTCGTGAATATGGAAAAGAAATGGAATAAGAATAACGTAACATGGGCCCACCTCCTGGGCAACCCAAAGTAAGATATCGTCGGATGACGTGGGCCCGTGCATGGGAGGCGGGGTGTTAACACGACTACTGTTACACATTATCCACGTCGAGATAAATAACAAATCAATAATATTGTTCACGATTATTGTCATGCACTGTTCATATCTGTGTGTTTCTGCCTGATAAATCTATATAAACCCCCCCTGTCCTGAAAACCTCATCCTTAAGCTTCTTTTTCTCTTCTTGCTCTTATAGTCATTTTCTTGACACTCTTATATTTCTTAGCTATTCTACATAGCAACTTTAGTACTAGGAAAGGAAAACCCAAAATACTGCAAAGCAAGTATAATGACTCAATCTAAGTTTCTATACATTGTTTGTTTGTGTAAGATTTGAGGTATTAGGATGTCAAAAGAACAAGATATGAGAGAAACATGTATAGAAAAGTCTACTTTTCATACTATATACTACAGTACTGTTTATAGATATTGTAGTACATATTGTGATATTGTTCACGTATACTATAGTACTATTCACGGTTGTAGTAATATTCACAATCACTGCTCACAATCACTAATCACGACACTGTTCAAGATTACTGTTCACGGGTGTGACATTGTTCATGAACAGTTATTAAATCATATTTTTGAAACGTAGATTTCTAAAACTAATAGTGTTAATCTTTAATGGTTGAAGACTCGAAACAAGTTGGAATAACAACATAAGGATTCATGAGAGTCAACCATCGAGGTGGAGATAACTACCTTAAACTCTTTAGTATTATTTTGGTTCAAATATGAACACATGATTAAATGTTTATTTGCATTGATTGTTTAGATGCATGTTAGAGATGTGTGTGACACCCATGAATGTTGATTGTCATTGAATGATGTAGACAACATGTTGTACTATCCATGAATATTAATGCACGCTATGTATACCATGTGAGGAATAACATAGATCATAAGCATGATGTATTGTTAATTTATATCCATCGTTTATTTATATCTAGGTATGGAAATGGTGAATATGCTTGTGGTTATTAATTGAAGATGATTAAGAAGCTTAGACACATACCAACGCAGTGATGTAGATATGTGGCAGGCAGTAGTCTGGCATAATCATGGGTGTTCCTATCCAAATGCGGGTCTTGATGCTACTGTGGCAGCAGTAAGATGGGACTGTGAATCAATTGAGACTTTACTCCTAAGATAGGGTTTCGAATAGGCAACAAACCTTTCAGTGTTACTTTCAGATTTTTGAACCTAATGGAGAATAATGATGAGATTTTTTTTCAGTCATGACATCAACCAAAACAATTGAACTGTGTGAAACACCTAATGCATGATAAGTGTTTGTATGTTTCATGTTTTGACTATTATAATATTTAAGATGTTTTATATATATCCATTGGGCTTTCGAACTCATCCCACTTACTATTTTTCAGGTAACCATTGAAAATACTTATATTAACAAGTAATGTGGAAACAATCATCATTAGAAGTGTATCTCATAGTTTTGAGGATGTTATAGGAAATGAACTTTATTTTATATTTTTCAATTGTAGGGCTTGTGACCAACCATATTTAGTTCTATTGGATGTTAGCCACTAGGCCAGATAATAGTTGTCTTATCAAAACTTGGTCATGGGGCCATAGATTTGTTCTTAATTCTAATATTAAATTAAGACTTTTCATTAATTATATGATCTTAAGGGTAATGTTAATTTCTTTCTAAGCCAGTTTGCTTATGCATCTTTTTGTACTTTGGAATATGATCTATGTATCCAACAAATGAGATAATTGATGTAAATAAAAATTAATATTTCAGTTCTCGAATTACGTCTCAAGTTGCGAGATAAATACATCGCCTATGACGAATGTGACAGGTTTGGGAGCCGATGTATTACAAAGGTAGTATCAGAGCTCAAGTTTGTAGAACTACTAGGCAGAGCGTTTAGACTCAGAAAGAGTTAACTGTAACACCCAAGAATTTTACGAACGCGTACACGTCGCGAGTAAATATAAAATAAAATATTATTTTTGTAGGAAAATCAAAATTCAAAATAAAATGGCCAATCAAGAAAAAAAACAAATAAACGATTTAAAAATCTTATTTTATTTAAAGATGTGCATCGACTATGGTTTAAAAAAATTAATAAAATGTCAGTTGATGACAATATTGGTAGATCAAAATCAAAGATTAATTTGAAAAATAACATTAGATAGCGATTGATCAAAATATTGCTCAATTTAAATATTAGTGGATTAGAATCTAAGATTTATTTAAGGAATGAAGTTTAATATTAACTAACTGAAACAAAAAAAAAAATAAAATAAATTACAAGATTAGTTGACTAGAAAATAAAATAAATCAAATCAACAAATAATGAAATTTTTAGTAGATTATAATCGAAGATTTATTTGAGATAGAAAATTTTAATATGGATTGATCCAAAATAAAAAATAAAAAAAATAAAAAAATATGTAATAAAATAAAAATCTGGATTTAGATTTTGGAATAAAAAAAGAGAAATCTAGAAAAATTTGGAAACATCACGAACAGGGGATGACGATCGAACCAAGAACAAGATGATTTAGGGTTTCTTTCATTTGGGTATTGGGTATTTTCAGACTTGGAGCTTTGAGTCGGTCGGGTTGTGAAGCTCAAACGAACGAACGAACGAAGAGGGAAAATCTCAAATCTGGTTTGGCTTGACGAACAAGAAGAAAAGAGGAAGAAACCGTGCGTTGAAAGAAGAAGAAAACCAGAAATTTCTGGTTGTGGATCGTTGTTGCGTTCTGCTCGCACCACAAAGAAGAAGTTTTGTTGTTGCTGGTTTGTGATTTGGGGGTTGTTGGTGCTTGCTGGCGATGATGATCAAACAGAGGAAAGAAGAGGCACGACGGTGAGATTGGGAGTGTGTGTTGCTGCTGCTGTCGTGTTCAACGAAGAGGAAAAATGACACGTGCTGCTACTGGCTGTGAATCATACACCCAAAAACAGAGGAAAATCGTGAAGACGAGGTTGTGAATCATTGTCAAAATGAAGAACAAAAATATGGTTTTTGCTGGACGTGTTTGAGCATGAGTCCGTGAAGAACAAAAACCAGCAAAACGTGTCAAAGAAGAAAGGAAAAAGATGAACGGTGTGTGTTGTTGAAAAAATCAGCTATTGGCTGTGCTGATTTTGTGTCCGTGAGGAAGGTGTGGCAGCTGGTGCGTGAAAAGGAAAAGAAAGAAGATGAGTTGCTGGATTTTTGGTGCGCGAAGAAGAAGAATGCACCTGCATTCTGTGCGCGCGATGAAGAACGAGAACCAGCAACACTGCTGGTGCGTTGCTGCAATTTGTGTGAAGAACGAACAGTAACAATAGCTGGGTTTATTCATTGGACATCATTTGTGCGAAGACGACGATGAACAATGCCTGGTTTCGAACCTGAAGCTAAAAGATATAATGCTTTAATTTTTTATTTTAAAATTTAGATAGTTGAAATTCATTATCTCTTGATTATAAATGCGCAAAATGAATTTTAGAAAATTTGAATTATCATTTGTGCTTGTGGATTTTTGAATGTGAATGGATGTTGAAAAAATATTGAAGTTGAGGAGATTGAGAAATTCAAAGATTAAAAATTAATTTTTTTTATTTGAAACCTTGATGCAAATAGTAAATATTAGAATTGTTTATTCAAATAAAAATTAATTAAATTATTTAAGAAAGAGCTTTGAGATGAAATTATTTTATTTTAGAACTTAAAATTTAAGAAATCTATGATTTAGATTTATTATCTCGAAGATGAATAATTTTTCATGAAATGAATAATTTATTTAAAAGAGTGGCTTAGGATTTTTATGTGATAAATTAGTAATTTGGAGCTTAATTCAAATTTTAGATATAAAAATTTTATTTTAAGTGAAATGAGATTTATTAAACATGAGTGAATTATTTTTGGAATCCAAATTCAAGTCTTAGTGTTTTTAAATTATTCGATCGGATCTAAATAAATTAGTTGGAAGTGAATGAATTCCAGAAACTTGAGAATAAATTATTGGAGTTTTTAATTTTAGATTGAGAACTTCGAACACTCAAAGAAATTATTTTATTTTGATTATATAAAATTTTAAAATTTTGGAATAACCTAAATCAGTTGAAATTGATATTTAGACTATGTAATTATTTTCAAAAATTATTTAAGCTTAAGAATATTTTTGAATGAGATTGAATGCGAATTAAGAACTTAGAAAATTTTTATTGATTGTTGAATTTCAAAATTTACAATTTTAGAGTATTGAATAATTCGAAGGAAAGCAAGATAGCCCTGAAGATCTGCGAAATTTGGTGGACGTGATTTCTTTGCTCATGCGTATTATATGAGATTAAAATTTAAAGTATTTGTTTGAATTTTATTATAACATAATTAGAAGAAATTTAAAGTATTTGTTCTAGGTTATTAGAATTTTATTATAAAATGAATTGAAATTATTTGGTGTGCTTGGATGATGGTGTGATGAATGATAAATTATTTCATTTCACGCATAATTATTTCATGAAATGCATAAATAGAAGAAATGCATTACATAACATTAATTATTCATTTGACTTCTATGTAAATTACATTTTATAACTTTTGTTATTTATTCAAACTACTATTGAATTGCATACATATTTTGATTAGTTCTCTATTGAATTGTGAAATGCTTAGGGGTGACTGAACTTGTTTGTGAAAATAAAGTAAGACGAAGGATTATGAAGAATAAACGTGTCGGTGCAATCAACAAACCTGAAGCAGATCAAGGTGGGTATTCCCAACCTTGAGCTGCCTGCGACAGTTAGAAGTTTTTAGGAAGTAGAACAATACTACAATAAGTACTCTCTCTTAAACTGTGATACTGAGACATGACTGATTTTAGATGGTATTTGAGACCTTTTATAATTAGACGAGATCTCGGGGAATATCGAGAGTCATCTCACCACTTTTTCAGTCACAGATTTCGACCAAAACCAAATGAATATTTGAAGCGCCTAATGTTTGAAAGCGTTTGTAATGTTTTAAATTTTGATTTGTATGTAACACCCCGCCTCCTAAGTCTCATCTTTCACGTCATCTGATGATTCAATTTTCTTTGATCAAAAATCTTGGGATGCCCGGGAGACGGGCCCGTGGTACATTTTCTTCTTTTTAGACCCCAAATACAATAGGGTTCCTGTGTACATTAGTCTATGTACAAAATGACATCATGATAAATAAAATTCTTCATTTATTCGTTCGACAATTCCGGGTATAATAATTCATTACAACGAAAAATAAATTTAAAGCTAAAAATACATGATTTCACTTGGGCTAATGTGCCCTATATTGAATTAAATAAAAACTTTCAATGGGTAATTCTCCTTGCAAGCTGATTAATTTCCTATTGTGAAAAATAAGGGGTTGAGCTAAAAAGCCCAGTGAATCATTCCATCTATTTAATTCATTATTCCAACCAGACAATGCAAGCAGATCAAACACTTTTAGAGATTAATTCGGTTCAACCAATATATTAATTCAGTCGTAATTTAGACCAAACGGGAATACCCTCGGTGCTCCAGATCTAGGAAGAGAGATCAATTCTAAAACTCAAACCCATTACCAGTGGGATCATTCTTAAAACCCGTTTTCATGCTGGTGTCAGTATTGACAGCCAGTTTCAATTCTATATGGAACACAGAAAGTCTCTCATACCGGTACGTGGTTGAAATCTCATTTAATCTGACTTTTGTGTACAAGAGCATAGTAGATAAATATCTCAACATAAATTGAACACACCACAGTATAACATGATAAATCAACAGAAGCACAGATTTTCGATTTCTGATGTAGAAGATCGTACGAGATGCAACTACAGCGCATACTCTCTCAAACAGGAAAACGACTTTCGATTTCTGATGTAGAAGATCGTACAAGACGCAACTACAGAGCATACTCTCTTGGTCATGTAACATGATGATTGAATGACATAAATGCAAAGAACAAGAATAAAAACATGAAAGATCAAGCTAACCAAACAAACAAGCATCATCTAAGTCAAAATAATAAATTAAAAGAAAAGAAAGAAACTCACCTCGAGATCGCTTCTTAAATTATTTGTAGCACTTCGTGGCTACTTCGCGAACTATTTAGAATAGCTCAAGCAAAGAAGAACTAGACATAAGGTTGCCAAGAAGGTGGCAAAGAGAGAGAGCAAGAAGAATTTTCAACTCTTGTCTTTAGGATGAATGAAATGGGTGGAGTAAGGGGGTTTATATAGGGCCCTCTTCCAAATAGTGTCTGTATCTTTCCAATATGAGATTATTCCTTCCTACACATACCCACTTTAACATCTCAACATATGAGATATTTCATTCATGAATGTCTTTCCTTACACATTATTTCTCTATGTATATTACTATGATACTAAACAGAATATTATTTTCATGAGTGCATTTAATTAGTACTTTATCTACATACTTTTCTATATTAATATCATACTAAAAATACTATTTACTTATTCAAATAGGGAAGCATATATTTACCCAATAATTCTATATGTCTATTATTAATCAATGTATATTCCTTTATGCTAACTGATTGATTGCATACCCATGACAATATATCTATGTATTTATATATAAATGTATACGTATCTGTGTTTTAAACTAAAATTTCGATTATTATGTCACTAAAATTTTATGTATTAAAATTATTATGTCATTAAAATTTCAGGTATTACACTGTATAATGCGTGTGATGTGTAGGGATGATCCACTGGGCTTTCAAGCTCGCCTTATTTTATATATTTTTAGGTACTCGCAGAAACGGAGTATAGTAATCAGCACTAGTCAGTTTGAGTAGTGTAGATGTGATTATACTCGATGTGCTTTGGATTTTTAAATATTTATTCCGCTGCGAGATTTATTTTTGATTTTAATCTCTGTTTAGCTTAATGTAAAAAAATCTAGTGAATATAGTGGGAAATCCCTTTGATCTTTCATGTTATGCGAAATGTGTGTTCAGATATTTATTTAAGAACTATTTATCATAAACTTGAATTTGAAGAAAGAGATTTTGATCGAAAAATTTTAAGTAGCATTCTAATCTCAACGGGCGACGACCCGCACGTGAGACATGTCCGCCTAATGGGGGCGCATCTTCGCGCTAGACCCATAGCACATGACGGGAGGTCCGTTTGAGAGTTGGGGTGTTACATTAACTCACATAAGGAGTTTGGAGCTTAGGCAGTAGCTCGCCAAGTAAGACTTTTACTTTGAATCAATTTAAAATGTCCTACCTCCTATTTTGAAATTGAAATCATTTTGAAAAGAATGTTTTCAAAAGAGATATATGTTTTCAAATGTTTTGTTTGGATACAAAGATTACGAGTTGAACAGATAGTGGGTAAGCTTTGTCTCGAGTAAAGCTAAACATTGAAAAAAAAGATGGGTTATCATGTTCTAGAAAGCCAGTTGTTAAGCAGACTTCGGCATTGCTGCCCGACTGGAGGTTGTCCTTCCAGCTCATACAAGTAATCAAAGTAGAAGAACACATTTCTTTTCTACTAGAAAACTAGGATGTGATGTTTAAGGACAATGAACGTTCTAGAGTATAAAGGTAGTACCAGAGGTGGTACCAGAACTAGATGTGAGTTGGTCCAATAGATGAACCTTTCAACCTGAAATTGAAACCCTAAGTCTAGAAAAAAGACCCTAGGTAAAGACTTGGGTGTTGTTAAGGGCAGCATAGTGGATCATAAATAAAACTTCTATGACATAGGTAGAAACTGAATATGTGTGAAAACATAATACTTGATTGGTCAAGACACGAGATCGAAATGATCCTATATCTCTGGTTTTTGTATGGTATGGGATATTTAGGAATTCGGAGGTATGAAGGAATCCTAGAATCATAGATTGATGGGCCATGGGTGGTGAATGATCAGTGCCTTTGGAAGAACTCATTTCCCTATATTTGGCTGGTAAAGGACGATCGAATATAGTGGGGCTTGGGAAGCCTTAGGTGTTGAGATATTTACGAAATTGGTTGTGTGTAGTGAAATCTCTAAGTGGAAGCTTGTGTTGATGAGCAAGGGTGGTATGAGACGCACAAACTCGAAGGTATAGATGAAAGCTCAGAATTTCATTATGCTAGCATGAACTTGTATGACTAAATGATTGATTGAATGCATGTTTTACTTGTTTTAATTCATAACATGTAAACCCAAAAACCTATACCCAACAAAATTAGAGAACCTTAAAAATCCTCAAACAAAACTTAGAAGCATGAATTGATAGGTCACTGAACAAATCGAGAACCTAGAGATATGAATCTACCGTCGTGATAGCACAAATGAAATAAAAACTTGAGAAAACATACACAACAAACGACTAAGGAAGGGATGGCTATTTTCTCAAGTCTGGAAAAATATTTTGTGTCTTGAGGATAAGGAAAGGCGGGTTGTGTACCCCAGATCAATATTCTCCTTGAAACTTTTCTATTATGATACCTTATCGAATACTAAAATGGCTTTTGACTTGTAAATAATGGTCAGATCAAAGAGATATGCCACAAGAGTTGTTGCATCTAATGAGACTATATCACAAGGCAGGAGTCACAAACTAATCAGACTGAGGCTTAGGTGGGGGCTATATTGACTCCTGAGTTATGGACAGAGATTACCAGGAGGGTCATAGAGCATATTATGAGGGCATTGCCATTGCCACAGATACAACCACAAGCGACACTAGAGCCACATGTATAGGCCCCACACTAGGAGCAGATTCTAGTACAGCCGCTGGCACCCATGCCTAAGGTTCTAGCTCGTCAGGTGGCACAAGATGAAGGAGAAGACAAAAAATAGAGGGCAATGCTAATAGAACTAAAAAGAATCACCCATCCCAATTTGATGACACGTCTGACTGCATGACGACAAACCATTGGCACTAGGAGATAAATGAACATCTGGACGTATTAGGGACAACAAGTTCCTTTAGAGTTGTCCACCCATCAATTTAAAGGATCAGTTAGGAGTTAGTGGATGATACTGAAAGCAAATTCGAACTCCAATGTCTGACAAATGAACTGAAAAACATTCAAGGGGATAATTTACGAAAAATTTTTCCCAGAGAATGCTGATGAGCATGTAGCCCGATTTCGTCAGGTTAACCCAAAGGGAATTGACGGTAACCAAATACGAGATCAAATTTACTGAATTGGTCAAATTTTCACCTGAACTAATCAAGGAGGAGAAAATGAAGGCCAACCAATTTGCACAGGGTCTCAAGATTGAGATCCGAAAAGTAATAATGCCACTGGGCCTAAAGACGTACAAAGACATCATAGAAAAGACATTAATATTAGAGCAAGAACTCAACTTTGAGCATAAGTTAAGGAATAAGAGCAAGAGGCCGAATAACGGCAGAGAGTTCTAAGGGATCCAGAAGAAACAAAATAAGAATTAGCTACAGAGTAAATAGAACAATAACCGATTAGACAAGTAATTGGCTCGAAGAGAAGGAGCTTACTACAATTGTGGTTAGAAAGGATACCTTGCGAAGGACTGTTAGAACCAAGGGCCACAAAAGCAGAACCAGGGACAGAACAATAGTCAAGATGGAAATCAAGGTAGTTGCATTCACCAGCAACCGCAAAAGCAGCAACCCCAACCACAACAACAACAACAGGGCAGACAGAATCAGGCTTAAATGTTTGCTATAAAGGATGGACGGGATACCCAGTACTGGTTGTCGAAGGTACCTTTCGATTATTTAATGTTGGTGAAAATATTGTATTGATTCGAGTGCTATTAAGTCAGTTATGTCAAAAAACTTAGCTAAAACATTACAATTAATGATTGTTCCATCACCAGAACCATTATATGCATCCACTCTGATAGGAATCATAGTAGTTACCTGAAAAAACATGCACATGTGAGTTAAGATTTGGAGACAAACTAATAACTACCGACTTTAGGGTATTCCCTTTCCAAGGGTATGATGTGATATTGGGCATGGACTTGTTGACTCAACACCAACCTCAAATTGATTGCCCAAGACGGAGAGTCACATTGACTGTACCAGCCGGAGAGTTAATGAAAGTAAATAGGGTATGCAAAGATTACCCTAGAGTCCTATGACTTCAAACAAAGTAATGACTTCAAACAATTGCTAGAGGAAGACATTGAATCTAGAGAACATACGAAGATTACAGAGATACCCGTAGTACGAGAATATACAAATCTATTTCCAGATGATTTACTTGGACTATCACCACATAGATAGGTAGAGTTCAATCTTGAACTACATCCGAGCACAAATCCTATAGCCATTCCTCCTTATAAAATGGCACCAGTGGAGTTGATTGAACTCAAGACATAGCTGAATGAACTTCGTGAAAATGGATTCATTCGATCCAGTGAATCACCATTAGGAGCTTTTAATATTATTCGTGAAAAAAAAAGACATCATGAGGTTGTGTGTCGATTATGGGAACTTAAATCAAGTGACAATAAAGAATAAGTATCTCTTGCCAATGATAGATGACTTGTTTGATCAATTGAGGGGAGCCACTCATTTCTCTAAAATTGATCTTATGTCAAGATATCATTAGCTGAGCATCCGAGAGTCAGATATACATAAGACAACCTTTAAGACTTGATATCGGCATTTCGAGTTCACAGTGATGTCAGTTAGTTTAACTAACGCACCAACTGCATATATGGATTTGATATATGCTTTTTCAGGGTATCTTTGCTTTAAGACATTCAATATATCTTGGGGCTTACGTTAGTTTCACTCATTTGAACAAAGTATATTTATCTCTTCTTTATTAAACCTTCCCATAAAGGAATAGCCTTCACATAAAGGAGCAGCCTTTTATATGTATAGTAGTTGGATGGTCATAAGTTACGCTCTAATCATCAATATTATCTAGCTTCAAGCCTCACGGTATATATAAACAAACACATTTCTTCATACTTGTTTCATTGGTCTTCTTATTCCCTTAGGCTATTTATCTGGCCTTGTCTTAAGTTCTTCAGATCTCTCACATGCAAACCTCACTCTTTGTCCCTTTCAAAACATTTTCACATTCAACTTTAATTATAATTACAAAACCATGTCTTTGACCAATTTATCTTGTTCATTTAATTAATTCATCCCTACTTTTTAATATTTGTCCTTTTTGAGAATTTCATTATATAATCTTGAATTATCTCATAACTATGTCCTGGTTCTAAAAACAAAATCATCTTTGTTGTATGATTCTCTTTGTCCAGACAATTCTTTTTTTGTTATATACCTCATTTTCATGGCAACACTTAGGGTCATCCTACAAATATTAATTAAATGGTTGTTAGTAAAAAAAAACACAAAAAAAACCATGTGTATTTTCCACCCAACTCCTAGATAGACATAATGCATGTTTTTGTCCACATATTAGATGGATAGAATGAATCTATTTACTCAATCCTTGGACAAAACATTCATGTATAGAAAATATGTTGTCTAATGAATAGTTGAAATTAGGGGTGTAACCCTGGTGATCAACCCGATTCGATCCGACCAAACCCGACCATTTCGGGTTGGATTGGGTCAGGTATTCCTTAAATTCGGGTCAGTTCAGGCCCAGCCTCAAAAGGTTGGATCGAACCTAATCCAACATGTCCATTGATAAAAAAAAAGTTTGTTTTTCTATTTTCAATCTTCTCTAAATCGTAGAGGAAGAAAATTGTGCCCATGTTTTCGTCTTCCTTTGGCAGCAAGCAGCCCCTTTTTTCTTCGTTTTTTCTCTTCTTTTTCTTTTTCCTTTCTTCTTTTTCTTGTTTCTTTTCTTTCTTTGTCGTCATTGTCATTTGGCGACACAGAGAAGGAATCATTTTCTCTAGATTGTAGAAGAAGGATCCAAGCCATTACCATTCGTCGAACTTCTCTTCTCCTTCGTTGCCGAGATCTACTAGCTCTAGCGCTACTACACCACTACCCCACCGCCTCGCATCAGTCATCTTCTTTTGTGAGCCCCTTCTCTGCGCTTCATCTTTTTGCAGTTTTCTTGGTTTCTTCTGCGTTTTTCTCAGTTTCAACCCCTCTTCTCTATCTCATAGCAGCCGCAACAACACCATTATAGTCTTCTCAGAGGAAAAAAGTGGTTTAGGTTTTTTTTTTTAATTTGAGTGGCCCAACCCACCCGATCGAACCCCACCTCGAGTCAGTCAGGTTGGACACCCCATATCACTAGGTTGGTCGGGTGGTTTTGGCTGTCATTACCCGCTCGACCCAACTCGCTTTCAGTGTCGCAACCCACCTCGTAAAGGTGACGTTACAACCGGCACATAATACCATATACGCTACACTTACGTATACAATACTATGTCAACCTTTCTAACCTCATTATTCCACAATTTCCTAAAAAAAAAATCGACAGAGTCTCTCCTAAAATTTGGACTTATCCCAAATAGAATTTTCACCTGTTAAACAACATTATGATCCACAAATATACACTGTATATTTCATACATCATTCACAAATCAAAACTATTTTCCACTCTCATCTTAATGAAAGTAAAATTGATGTCTCTCTAGCTGATATTACATATACAATGATAATTATAATTATACAAAAGTACAACTCATAAAACAGATAAGCCCACGCACATAGTAAAACTGGAAGAGCTGTCTACTCTTCTGGCACTGGCCTTTTTCCTTTTCTATCGGTTCCTGAAATGTTAAAAATTAAGTGAGCTACAACATGCCCAGTGAATAATCTTTATCTAAGGCATTTAGATGCATTTAAATAAACATGCAAATTCTCAAATCAAATAAAACATTCAAATTCAACATACTCATTTATGCATTACATAAATGCATTTAACATAGTGCTCGTGCTAATTTAAAATAATCATGCACCTCTTTGTCCTTCCATTTAAAACAATTATGTATCTCCTTCTCCTTCCAGATCTAGAGTCAGTCTCACTTCTTGTCTGGCCTCAACAAAAGTAGACTGCAACTCTGATTTTTCCCATTTCCAACTCATTTCGAGGATTATGACATAGGAAAAGGCTGATACTTCTCATGGCTCAGTCTCATAGGATTATCACATAAAGAAGTATTATTCCTCATGGCTCAGTCCATTGAAACGATATCATATTTTAGATCTGCTCTTGCAAATCCAAAACACGTTGCCATGTAAATAAAATTTCATGAAAGCCAAATCAAATGCAACATATGCTCATATCAATAACAT
>JAJIYU010008747.1:0-17790 GCA_030144865.1 Tinospora cordifolia | reverse complement strand
TATATATATATATATATATATCATATCATATTATTTGTATATCATGTATAAATAATTGTTAACACTAAATTGTTAAAAGTACTAAATTATTAATTTTTAATGATAAAACTAATTTTTAAAATAAATAAATGGACTATTTCTCAAAAAATCAAGTTTAAGTCTAAATTCTGTCTAAAATAAATGTAAGAATTCCACATTTAAAATGTGGAATTCTTACATAATTTCACTAACTATGCTAAAATAAAATAAAATAAATATTAATAATAATTTTTATACTTGCATTATTATACATTATAAAAAAATAAAATGTGAAATTCTTACATAATTATTCATATGTTATGCATACGTTATATTGCATTTTAATATCAACAGTTGAACAATTTTTATACGTTATACTGCATTTTAATATCAACAGTTGAATAATTTTTATACTCGCATTATTCAGATATTATTATTGCATTATGCCATTATTGACGCATTAATCATCAGTTAGTGTGTTATATCTCTACCATGCTACTAGCATTATTTTATAATTATTCATATGTTATGCATATGTTATACCGCATTTTCATATCAACAATCGAACAATTTTTATACTTGCATTATACCATTACTCGCATTATTTTATGATTATTTATACATTATACATACGTTATACCAAATTTTATTCACATGTTATCCCTGCATTATTCACATGTTATCCCCGCATTTTTTACCAAAGCAACCGAACTATTTTATACCCGTATTATTCAGTTATTATTCTTGCATTATACCGTTATTGATGCATTAATCATCGGTTAGTATGTTAGACCTCTACCATGTTACTGACATTATTCTATAATTATTCAGATGTTATGCATATTTTAGACCACATTTTTATATCAACAATCGAATAATTTTTATACTTGCATTATTAAGATATTATTCTTGCATTATACCATTACTCGCATTATTTTATGATTATTCATATGTTATACATACGTTATATCGAATTGTATTCACATGTTATCTTTGCATTATTCGCATGTTATCCCCGTACTTTTTACTAAAGCAACTGAACAGTTTTATACCCATATTATTCATTTATTATTTTTGCATTATATAATTATTGACGTATTAATCATAGGTTGATATGTTATACCTCTACCATGTTCTTGGCATTATTCTATAATTATTTATATGTTGTGCATACATTATACCGCATTTTTATATCAACAATCGAACAATTTTTATACTCGCATTATTCAAATATTATTCTTGCATTATACCATTAATCGCATTATTTTATGATTATTCATACGTTATACCGAATTGCATTCACATGTTATCCCTGCATTATTCACATGTTATCCCTGCATTTTTTACTAAAACAACTAAACAATTTTATGCCCGTATTATTTAGTTATTATTCTTGCATTATATAATTATTGATGCATTAATCATAGGTTGGTATGTTATATATCTACCATGTTATTGACATTATTCCATAATTATTTATATGTTATGCATACATTATATCACATTTTTATATCAATAATCGAACAAATTTTATATTCACATTATTCATATATTATTCTTGTATTATACCATTACTTGCATTATTTCATGATTATTCATACGTTATATATACGATATACTGAGTTTTATTCATATGTTAGCCCTGCATTATTCACATGTTATCCCCGCATTTTTTACTAAAACAACCGAACAATTTTATACCCGTATTATTCAGTTATTATTCTTGGATTATACCATTATAGATGTATTATACAATCGTATGTATGTTATACCTCTCCCATTATTGACATTATTCCATAATTATTCATATGTTATTTGTACATTATACCGTATTTATTCACATGTTATCCCTAATTTATTCATATGTTAAGCTCACATTTTTGTATCAACAACCGAACAATTGTTATACTAGCATTATTCATATATTATTTTTACATTATACTACAAAAAATATAAAAGAAAAAAAAACAATTCCCGCCCTAAAAAAATTGATGCGAGAATACTCATCTTCTTTAAAGTAATTATTATTCAATCGTCTTCTTTGTGCATTTAAGTTCTTCGATTTTCACTGCTCATCTTTCTTTTGTTAATCTTCATTTGTTGTTGTTCTTCTTTGGGTATTTGGAAATGAAATATCTGCTTTTGCATTTGGGAATGAAATTTCTACTTGTAACGATTGGTCTTCTTCTCGTGCATTTCAGTTCATTGATCTTCTTTGTTTGTTTTTCTTCTATTAAATTTCATTCATTATTTGCAGAATCACTGTAGAATAGCTGCAGAATCAACACAATCATTTGCTTGTAACTGTTGTTGTTCTTCTTTGGGTGTTTGGGAACAAAATCTCTGCTTATGCTGGGTACGAAGTCTCTACTTTTGGGTTTGGTGACTATTATTGTTCTTCTGTTATTATTATTCATTTTTGCTATTGACTTCTGCTAAGGTGGATTTATTCATTTTTGCTATTGACTTATTTTTGTTCTTCTATTTAGGAATTGATATATTTAGCTACACATGAATAAAAAATGGGTCCATATTTTAAGGTTAACTTTCACATCTAAAATTAGATAGCATCATTTATTGCTTGCTTGCATTATTCAAAATTTAAGTAATTTTCATTTTTTTAGGTTGTCTCAAGAGTATAGACATGGTGCTCGAAATTTTATCAATTTTGCACGTGCAAGTTTAAGAAATATAGACATAATATTGTGTCATTGTACAAAATGCAAGAACTTGGATCGCCACCATTATGATTTAGTATATGAATATTTAGTCATAAAAGATATGGATCCTACATATACT
Organism: Tinospora cordifolia; assembly: GCA_030144865.1. Lineage (NCBI taxonomy): Eukaryota > Viridiplantae > Streptophyta > Magnoliopsida > Ranunculales > Menispermaceae > Tinospora > Tinospora cordifolia. The sequence goes on along the minus strand of JAJIYU010008747.1, from coordinate 14,973 downwards.
AATTGGTTTTTTTAATGGAGAAAGGCTTGAAACATGTGGTTCTGTCTCCGAAGATATACCCATGAATGATACATATAAAATGTACAAGGACCATGCATATATTAAAAAAGATCATGATAGACAGAATGAACATGAAATTGAAGAGGAAGGCCTCACACATTTAGTTGAAGAGGCAAAGATAACTTTATATCCTGGTTGCTTGGAACATACTAAAATTTTAGCAACAATAGTTTTATTCAAGTTAAAAGCTTCATATGGTTTATTAGACACTAGTTTAATAAATTGCTTAAGATTGTTGGTGATTTGCTTCCATCTGATCATACTCTTCCTGTTCTTTATATGCAACAAAAAGACTTCTAAAGGCATTTGATTTTGGGTTGAGAAGATACATGCTTGTATTAATGATTGTTGTTTATTTAGAAATGAGCTACAAGATGCAGATCTATGCCCCAAATGTAGTTTGTCTAGATAAAAATCTAAGCACACTCAGAAAAAGACAAAAGTCCCTAAGAAAGTGTTGCGTTGTTTTTCAATAATTTCAAAACTTCGAAGAATGTCTGGAGTGTCTAAAATAGCTGAACAATTGACATGACATCAAAATAACAAAAGTATAGATGGAAAAATGAGGCATCCGATTGATTCACATGCATGAGAAACTATAAATGACAATGATGAATCTTTTGCATTAGATCTTAAAAATATTAGATTTGGTTTGGTTACAGATGGTTTTAATCCTTTTCAAGACCTTAGTTCGAGGTACAGTTGCTGGCTAGTAATATTAGTTACATATAACTTGCCTCCATGGTTGTGCATATTGAAGGATAATTTAATGTTGACATTACTCATTCTTGGGCCGAAACAACCATAATATGATATAGATATTTACTTAGCACCTTTGATAGATGATTTGAAATTGTTATGGATAAATGGAGTTGACATGTATGATGCATTTACAAAATCAAAATTCAACTTAAGAGCAATCTTAATGTGGACTATAAATGATTTTCTTGCTTATGCAAATATGTCTGGGTGGTCAACAAAAGGAAGATTTGCATGTCCTATTTGTTGCTTGGATACTTGCTCTGAATGGTTACGTCATAGTAAAAAATTCTCATACATAGGTCGTAGAAGATTTTTAGTTCATGGCCATCCATATAAAAAAAAGAGCTTGGTTTAATGGTAAACAAGAGCTACAAGGAAAACCAAAGTGGTTTACAAGTGAAGAAATTCTTGTAGAGGTAGAAAATATTGTAAATGATTAGGGAAAGAGTAAAACAAGGAAGAGAAAGACAAAAGAAGAGGAACATACATGGAAAAAGAAGTCAATTTTCTTTGAATTGCTATATTGGAAGGTATGCTTACAAATTTGTGTCATTGTACTTTAAATTCATTTGTTTTGTGAAACATAATATAGATTCATTCTATTTCATAACATATGAAGTAATTAAGTCAAATTTATGTAGAGCTTGCTTTTACGTCATAATTTGGATGTGATGCACATTGAAAAGAATATATGCGATAGTATTATTCACACACTTCTGGATATGAAAGGCAAATCAAAAGATGGACTCAATGCTCATAGAGATTTGGAATGCATGAATATTAAAACTGAGTCACATGTTGAAAAGCGAGGAGATAGATTATATTTACCTGTTGCAATGCTCACTCTTTCAAAAGAAGAGAAACAAATTTTTTGTAGAAGATTAGCAAATTTGACGTTACCTAACAGTTATGGGTCTAACATTGGAAATTGTGTGTCGATTAAAAAATGTAAGATACTTGGCTTAAAGTCACATGATTGTCATTTATTAATGCAACAAATTTTGCCTTTTGCTTTGAGAGGAGTTCTACCAAATGGTCCAAGATATGCAATTTTACGACTTTGTAGATTTTTTAATGTACTTTGTGATAGTATCATTGATCGAAATTTATTATTGGACTTGGATGATTCAATAGCCGAAACTTTGTGCATTTTTGAAATGTTCTTTCCTCTATCTTTTTTTGATATTATGGTTCACTTAACAATTCACTTGGGACGAGAAGCTTGTTTTGGTGGACCAATCCAATATCGGTGGATGTATCTATTTGAGAGGTAGAATATATATCACTTTAATGTGTTTAGCTACTTTATTATATATGTATCTTAGTCCATTGCTCACAAAATAATTGAATGTACTAATCTTTGTGGTGTTTTAGATTCATGAAAGTGCTAAAAGGCTATGTTAAGAATCATGCACGACTAGAAGGTTATATAGCTGAACGATATCTTGCCAATGAATGTACCATATTTTGTAGCAAATATATTGAGAAAGCACATGAGGCGGGATTCAATCGACATGCAATGAAGATGAAGAAAATGAAATAGAGTTGGAGGGCTATCCAATTTTAAGTAAAAAGAAAGTTGTGCTTCCGTCTGATATCTTGGATATTGCTCATCGTTATGTTTTATTAAATAGTTTAGAAGTTCAACCTTATATAGAGTAAGTATATTGTTCTTATAATCCATATCATAAATTATGAATATCTTAGTGCTTCGTTCAAGTTGGAGCTAACTTTATGTTGTTTATTAGAATGCACTCGAATGAACTTCGACATTTAGATAGAAAATTATTAAGGAATGAACATTTGTTGTATAAAAGATACACGGATGAATTTAATAGATGGATTCGTGATAAGGTAAACAAGCATTTTTCAACATGCATTTCCATTTATCTTAGCAAAGTAGTACTCATTATATTCTTTTTGCTATATGATTAGATTAAGGAGCTTGTTGGACATAACAATGTTTCTAGCAAGCTAACATGGCTCACATTGGGGCTTAGGGAGCAAGTATTATCGTGTCAAGGATATGCAATAAATAGTCTTCGTTTTTATACAAAGATGCATAGAAATCTTGACAAAATAGTGGTGTTTCAATTGAAGCAATAACTCTTTGTAGGTCTAGTGCAAAAGATCAATCACAATAATCTAGGGAGGTCACCTATTATGGAGTCTTAAGAGATATCATAATTCTTGATTATCATACACTTCATGTACCTATTTTTAAATGTGATTGGGTTAATATTGTCAACGGTGTCAAGAAAGAAGAAGGATTTACATTAGTCAATCTTCATGAGGGGCAATCTTAATTTGATAAGGATCCATTTATTCTTGCATCACAAGCAAAACAAGTTTTCTATTCTAGAAAAAATGAAACATCTAACTGGTATGTTCTTTTGAGAGCTCCTCCAAGAGGTTTTCATGAGTTACATGCATACGAGGAAAGTATATACTTGACACATGAGCCTTTGAACATGTCAACATTTGGAGATGGAAACGTGGAACACTATGCTAGGATTGACCTAAATGGCACTATTTTTTGAATAATGTAAGCATTAAGTTCTATACTATAATTGATTGAATTTTGTGATATGATAGTTATTTATTGCATCTAAAGTAATTAGTTAATTCCTTTTCATTTTGTATAAATATGCATATTATATCTTTTATAGCCACTATGACAAAAAAGAAGACTTTAGAAGTAGGTGTAGTAAGTATTCACTTTTCAGTTACTATTCTTTTCCTCGCGGCTATTATTCTTCTTCTTTAGTATAAGGTATCCACTCTTCATTCACATTTTCAACTTTCATCTCTTTCATGTTCATGATTTATAATATTTGTTGATTACTATTATAGCTTTTGGTTTAAGATTAATAAACAATGTGAAATTTCATCTCTTTCACGTATACATGCTTTTTAAGAAAAATTAATATATAGCTAGGTCTAGGTGTCCAATCCCCTAGTGGGGCTAAGTGTTCAATGGATCATATAAAACTATGCATAGTATCTTTTTTAGTTTTGTTCTTGTATGTCTTTGTTAGATATTGAGTTGATTTAATTATTATAGTTGCTCTTTAGCTCTTATTCTTATTTATTTTTTTAAAATTAATCTAATTAACTTCATTTATTTTTTGATGTAGGTATATATATATAAAGATTGGAACAATGGAGAACTTGAGTTTATATGCTTGGATTGTGTATCAAGATGAGACGTGATGATCTTTCAAAAGAATTTTTGCTTTAGAACTTTTTATTTTTGTTTATTAGGATTAATAACGATAAATAGTATAAATAATAATTACACTTTTTGATGGATTGTATATATATTTGACATTATGAAATTTATTATTCTTAAGTAATACTAAATGAGCCATTTGAAATGACAAGACAAATGTTTAATAATGTTTATTTTATATTATGAATTTACAGATACAGGTAATTATATGCTATATATATTGTAGTAAAATATTTTTATGATTAAAAAAATTGACACATATGACAACGTTCAGTTTTTCGTTGTAAGATACATGATATAACAATGTGCAGACGATTGTTATTGAAATACTATAGCTTTCACAACGGGCATATGCATGTTTTTAAGTAATGGACATACAACAAAAACCACCTGACCATTGTTGAAAGGTTAAAAGGGTAGGGTTTTCCACAAAGTTCGCCCGTTGTTATAACACGTCTACAACAATAGGCATTATGACTGTTGTCAAATATGTGTTAAAAGATTGAAGCATTTAACAACGTGTGAATGTTGTTGTAGCCTCAGCTTTAAAATGATACAAAACGCATTACAACAACATGCATGGTAGCATTGTTAAAGGTTAGGGTTTCCACAATGTGCGCCTGTTATTATAACATCTCTACAACAACAGGCATAGTGACAGTTGTCGAATATGTATTAAAGATTGAATTATTTAATAACGAGCAAACATTGTTGTAATCTCACTGTTATATCGATACACAATGCTTTATAACAATAGGCTCATGACTGTTGTTAAAAATAGTCGACCGTTTAACAACACCCTGATTGACAACATCACTATGAACATTATCGTATGGGTATAACAACGAACATTGCATGTTGTTGTAGGTGCAATTTCTTGTAGTGTCGGGACAAGGCTTACCCACTATTAGCTCAACTTGTAGTCTTTTTTATCCAAGCAAAATGTTTTAAAAATATATATTTCCTTTTTGAAAACACTTTCTAAAATATTTTTAAATTTCAAAAATAGAAGGTAGGGCATTCAAGATTCAATTCAATTCAAAATGAATCCTAATTTGAATTTCTAATTCTAGTCAAACAACCATTGATTGACTTTCTAATTATAACCCAATGCATTCGAGATTCAATTGAAAGTGAAACCCTATTTTGAGTTTCTAATTTTAGTCAAACAACCACTGATTGACTTTCTAATTCTTGCCTAAGGCATTCAAGATTCAATTCAATTTCAAGTGAAACCCTAATTTGAGTTTCTAATTCTAGTCAAATAGCCACTGATTGACTTTCTAATTCTAGCCCAACGCACCTAAAGCCTAGGCTCTGATACCACCTTTATAACACTCCAACGCACCAAAAATAGGTTTAAACTTAATCACAAGGCGGGTTGGGTCCTATGTTACATTTACAAGTATACAACTTGCTTTTCAATTCCTTTATTCTAACACTTATTGAAATACTCATAAATATACTTCCATTAAGTTTAATATTCAAAAAGATAATACAAGTGACTAAAGGAAAACTTCAAATCTTTATTCATTAAAATAAAATAAAAAGATTACATTCTTCAATCAAATCCAAAGATTGAGTACATAAATCTAAAATTCAAAAGTAAAATTCAGTGGAAGTCTAAAAATCAAAACTTGGGCAACATGCCTTTACAATAGAATTTTCAATACTTAAAAAGAATCTAACATCCGTATCATGGATCATTCAATTTCCTGAAAAATAAAAAGAATGGGGTGAGCATATAGTCTAGTGGATCATTCATTAAACAACTAAGTTACTATTTCAAATCAATAACACATCCAATTTCATACACTTTCAAACATTAAATGATTCATACATCAATTTGGTTCAAGTTGACGTTATGACTAAAAGATGTTCTACTTTCTTGATGTTCTTAATTTAGATACCCCTCTTTAGGATGAAAAGATATTTCTTTATCACTTTCCATTGGATGCCACATACCAAATATCCCTTAGTTGCGCCCCCCAACCGCATACTCCAAACATGCGTTAAGAACACCCATAGCACCTATACGGGTACTATGACAGTATGTGGTTCTTATCTTCACTTTCTTATGTTTAAGATCACATAATCATAAAAGAAATTAAGAATATAAATTTCAGAATTTCAAGCAACCAAGAAAGCATGAAAACATCATATATCATACTTGAAACATTGAATTAAATCCTAAACATGGATTCTAAGCATGACATGCTCTCATGAATAATTAAAATATAAAAATATGCTAAACTTAAATTAAAATATGATTAAACATGTTGAAACTAAAATAAAACATGTTGAAAATCAGAATCTAAACAACCACGAACATGCTAAAAATTTAAAATAGCAGAGTAGAGGTTTAAGAAATCTCCTCCACCTTAATAGTTATTCTCCCAAATTTAGCAAGGGTTCCCCAATGTCATAGCACTTTCAAACACCAAAAATATCACTAAAATCAACTCACTATACTATTGAAACTGAAGCTTCTCATTTATGAGCACAAAATAAAAGAAAAAGTGAGAAGAGATGCCAAGAAGAAGGGCAAAACAAGCAAAGAAGGTAGTGTCAACTCTTTGCTTTGGGATGAGTTGAATATGAGCAAGAGGGGGGTTTATATAGTTTTTCAATAGCACTTAGGGGATGTCTAGTGCAGCTCACAAAGTTGGGCAACTTTCCAAACACTCATGGGACGGTTTGGATTAAAAAAGGCATGGGGGCTCATGGACCACCAAGGCTTACTAAATCCCTATGAACCATGATTTGATTATCTAGTCCATTTCCTAATTAATGCTAGAGAATATTTTCAGATTCAGAAATGTACTAATCTCAATTGGGACGTCCTCTTTTAGATCAACTCATGCTCATGAAACTTTCTTATTTAGTTTCTTGCTTGCTCATCACACAAGATACACATGGAATGCTTTCTATTTCTTCATTCTTGGACGTCAAGCATGCAGAGTATGCTATTAGTCTTGAGGGGACACCATAACATAGTCTAATCCTCATATCTAAGCTTAAGGATACTCTCTAATTTGGTTTAAAGCCAAGGGTGGCATCCCATATGTGAGAGTCACTCAATTTAAGCACCAAAATTGGAGAGGAAAGTTTTCATTTTTGATTCTCTTGTGAGTGTGGGACGGCTAGGGTTTTATGGCATTTCATTTAGATTTTAAACCCTCTCAATTTGGTTGGTTCACATGCACACACACACACACACACACACACACACACACCTATGGACCGATTTTGCATGAATAGGGCATGGTGCACATGATCATTTGTCTTGGTGTATGGAATCACCCTTCTTGGATTTTCCAATTCCTATAGGACGTCTCATTCCTTGGGCAGGTGTGGGCATACATGATCAGTTGTATATCATATGGGATCACTTTTTATGAATTCTTTGGTAGGGTAGGGTGCACATGATCATGGTGTTCCACCCCATGTGTCTTGCACATGTTAGGTGTGGCCATAACTTTATGGGTACAAAAAAATTAAATGAAAATTAATATCTCCTTATTTACAATAAATATGATTTATTACCTATAGTTTTGGAATCACATGAACCTAATGCAAATTTTAAGATATGATTTGGCCCAAGGCGATTTTTCCTCAAAAGCTTTCTTTATTTAAGACCCATTGAGATCACTAGGCAAATGAAAATCCAAGTCTTCGCTAATTATTTTGATTTTTGGATATGTCATTCATTTTGTTAGTTCATGACATTTCGTTTCATTTTGAGTCATTTTGATCCCCCAAAGTACCCTAAATGCCGACTCTTTCCTAATTTGGACCCCCTGAAGGGTGTTTGCAAATGAAAACCCTATCCTTGACCAATTATTTTAATTTTTAGACATGTTGTCCCATTAGTTGGTTCATGCCACCTTACTTCATTTTAAGTTGTTTTGGGTCCCTAAAGGTTATTGAATGAGAGTTTTGGAACTTGCTAAATTTAGCCCTGAAATGAACTTAATTTCATTTTGCATCCAAATTTCATTGAATTGATGATATTTCATTTAATTGAGTACAGAGAATTGAAGGTATTACAAAATCTAAGGATAACATTATAGATCTTGAGATAACATCATTATGTGCTAAGTTTACCAAGTACGAGTTCTGGTTGTCAATAATTAAATTTTTGAGTTACATAGTGGGAGTAAATGGTATTTTAGTAGATCTAACGAAGATAGAGGCTATTATGAATTGGCCAAGACCTACCACTAGGACAAAGACTCAAAAGTTTTTTAGGATTAGTTGGTTATTATTGAAGCTTTGAGTATAACCTTTCTAGGATTGCCACATTGCTTATGAGCTTACCTAGAAGAATGTTCCATTTATTTGGGAAGACACCTATGTAGAGGCTTTTATTTAATTAAAACATAAATTGAGGACTGAACTAGTGTTAGTGTCACCAAAACAAGGCTAGGAGTTAGTTATTTATATAGATGCATCACACTTAGGCCTGGGATGTGTATTAGTGCAAAATGAAAGGGGATTGTGTTTGTTTCACGCCAATTAAAAGTTCATAAGAAAAACTACCATGCATATGATCTATAGTTGGCGACAGTCGTATTCACATTGGAAATTTGGAGACACTACTCTATGGTGAAAAATTTATGCTGTATTCTAATCATAAAAGTTTAAAGTACTTGTTTTCCCAAAGAAATCTAAATATGAGACAATGTAGATGGTTAGATTTTTTAAAGGATTATGATTGAGCCATTGAGTACCACTTGGGATCGGCAAATGTAATAGCTGATGCATTGAGTAGGAAGCAAATCAAGATGGCATGTGCAGCTCAACCAATGTCTTAGGAATATTGATTACTTGATTCTATTGCGATGATGGGTACTTTCAAGATGTCTACTAAGACTGTAGTTGGTGTATAATGAGATCCCACAAGTATTAATACTTGAGATAATTAAGAAATAGTCATGAGATGTGGACTGTGTGATTTTCAAAACTTGGGTAGAAGACATTTCTAGAGAGCAATGGTTTACGAGTATTGATGGTGCACTACACTTTAGAGGTAGACTCTAGGAATTGATAGACCATCAATTGAAACAGAGTGTGCTAATCCCGCTATACAATCAATATAGGTGCCAATAAAATGTGTCACAATGGCAAATGAACTTACTGGGATCCAACGAAGAAGATAGTTATTGTTGAATATGTATAGCCCTGTGAGATGTGCTAGTAGGTTAAGGCTGGGCATCAAAAAGTAGGTCGAATATTAAAAATTGGAAATTCCTAAGTGGAAATGGGAGCATGTGAGTATGAATTTTGTTGTGGAATTACCTAGGACACCAAAGAGGCATGATGCCATTTGGGTCATTATGGATCAACTAACAAAATCTGCTTATTTTTTTTTAGAAATGAATAGATGAGATTTTATTGATGAAGTGGTTAAACTGTATGTACATGATATTGTTCAGTTGCATGGGGTCCTTGTGTCCATAGTATCATGTTGAGATCCGAGGTTCACATTTTATTGTGGCAAAGTCTTGTAATAACCCAAAATTTTGTCAAATAATTAAAGATAAATAAGTTTAATGAAATTAAATGAAACACGTAAATCGAATACTCTTTGAGATTTTGAGAAACTTCTGGGTGCAAATTATGGGTGGGCAAATGAAGCTTTAATTTGAGATTCAAATGAAAATGTCAATTAAGTAGAATTAATTATAAAATTTAAAGAGTTGCTTTCATTCTTAAGAAATAAAGTATATGTATGTATATATATATATATATATATATAGGTTAATGTGTGTGTTAATAATATGTGTTAAACACTACATATTATAGGAATATGCATATAGTAAAATTTACATAATTGAATAAAAATGTAATATGCTTATATTTATCTAAAATAAGTATCAATTTATAATTACATAAATAATGAAATGAATATATAAATAAAAATATATGAAATGAAGAAATAAAAAAAATGTAGATTATTAAATTGTTGGCATTAAAAATATTAAAGAAATAGAAAAAATATACAATAAATACAATATTAAAGAAATAGAAAGGGAAAAATATTACAAGTTAATAAAATAGAAGGACATGTGCAATAAACCGTGTTTACATCAATTAAAAAGTGTATAATTAGCAAATCTCGGATAATAACAACCTTAGACGGTAGTTTTGGTAATAGAAACTGCATCCAACGGCCCAAAATCAATTTGCTTCATCCAACGAACGAGATCAAAACCAAACCAGCGCTTAGGAGCACCGAATCATGGGGATCCAACAACCCAAAATCAATCTGCCTGATCTAACAGTCTAGATCTATTTCGGAGATCATGAATGTACCGTGATCGAGGAAGATCAGACGGTCCAGGAGAGTTTCATTGATAGTGAATGAGATCCACACACCGTGATCGAGGTTCATCCATCGGTCCAGATCAAAGCCGCGTTAGTTGATCACGAACCATGCTACGCTCGAGGACGATCTGATGGTCCAAATTTGAGACATCTTCGATCATTACGAACTGTTGCTGCGCTCGAGGTTGATCCGAGCGTCCAGATCAAAGCCGCACAAATGAAGATTCGCACACTGCAATCGAGGTTCAGCTGATAGTCTAGATCTGAGGCACTTTGTTGATCGCGAATTGTGTGTTGCGCTCGAGGAAATCTAATGGTTTGGATTTGAGACATTTTTGGATGATTGCGAACCATTGATGCGCTTGAGGAAATCGACGATTCAGGTTAAATGCTCCGATTAAAATTATAGAAAATGACAAAAACTATGATTAAAATTTGAGAAAATGTTTCTAAAATCCAAAAAAATTATCCAAATACACTTGCTATTTTCCTATGCTTGGGGGGCATGAAATTTTAAATAATTGGCAAGTTTCCTACAAGGAGAACACTAAAAACTTACCATTCTATGCCATTTTAAACTCTATATAAAGGACCCCTAGTGTTCTCATTGTCTTCATCCCAAATCAAGAGCATACTAGTCCCTCTTGACTCTCTTTAGCCTTCTTCTTGACAATCCCCTCAATTTTTGTGTAATCTTGAAGTATTCTTGAGTGTTCTTGAGAGTTCTTGAGTGTTTAGAAGCTTTGAAGTAACGAAACTATACCAAATTTCAGAAATGTGCAGAAGAGATTTATTTAAGGTGGAAGTGATTTCCAACTTTTACTTCCTTATTTTAATTTGAATAAGTCTTGCATGTGTGATGATGTTTTGAAGTTGATTGTTTAAATAAACGTTTTAATGTGCATGACTTATTTATTTGATGTGCCATGGATATACATGTTATGTATGTTTAGAAGTCAAGAATAATGATGCATGATATGCATGAATTGTGCCATGAATAAATATTTAATGATTCATGTTATATATATGTTATATTAATGGGTTAATCCGATATTGTGTGTTTTATCACTAAGAAAAGATTAAATAACAATCCTAACCACATACTGGCGCGATGATGGGCTGCATAGCTTCATCGTGTGTGTTCCACCCTCGATCCGGCTTGTCGGCTTACCATGGATGATTTTTGAACTGGGTTTCCAATAGTGATCCCATTGCATAGATATTGGGGTTTGAGCTTTCAAAAGTGATTATCTCTCCCAATGATGTGGAACAAAGAGATTAAACTCTTTCGGTCTTAATCTCAACCATAAACAAGAAATTTGTTTGAATCGCCTAATGTACAAAAGTTTTTGATATGCTTGGTTTGTTTGAATTAAAATAATGATTTAAATGTTTAGAAAGATCCACTGGGCTATGTGTTCACCCCTTCCTTCTATTTTTCAGGTAATTAAGTTGTATGAAGACCATAAATACTAGTTAGGATCTTTTTTTTAAAAGTTTCTAATTTCTATGGAAGGGCATGTTGCCCAAGTTTTGAATCTTCCGTTGTTATAATTTTTCTTTAAGATCAAATTATGTACTCAATTTTCTTTAATTAATTGAGTTTATGAATTTCATTCATTTTTAGTATTATTGCCTTTTTAAATTCTTAAATTTAAATGCTGTATTGCCAAATACAATTAAGGCATGAAATAAGTGAAATAGAAAGTTATGTGTGTCTCACTTGTAAAGTAACACCGGCCCAACTCGCCAAATGGTTAAGTCCACTGTTAAAGAATGGTGGCTATGTCCAATACTCAAGGAATGTGGGGGCTGGGATGTTACAAGTGTGGTATCAGAGCTGCCTCTGAGTGTAACGGGTGTGCATCTCAAGGACGAGATGGCCTCCAAGGGGGTGGATTGTAATAATCCCACATCGGCTGGACCTCAAATTTGAGACTGGGCTATGAGTGCATATGCGGGTATTCACTAGTGTTGAGGCCTTTTAGAGGTGGATTAAGTTCGAGTTTCTCCAAAAACAAAACCCCCACAGTGTATCCATGGCTAAGTGGGGAAAATATCATCACGTAGTGGGACCTGGTGTATTACAAAGGTGGTATTAGAGCCTAGTTAGTCGATGTACTGGGCAAGAATTAGAAAGTCAATCTATGGTTGTTTGACTAGAATTAGAAACTCAAATTAGGTTTCACTTTGAATTGAACTGAATCTTAAATGCCTTGGACTAGAATTCGAAAGTTAAACATTAGTTGCTTGACAAGAATTAGAAACTCAAATTAGGGTTTCACTTGGAATTGAATTGAATCTTGAATGCCCTACCTTCTAATTTTTGAAATTGAAAAATGTTTTAGAAAGTGTTTCCAAAAAGGAAGTATATATTTTTGAAATGTTTTATTTGGATATAAAGACTACAAGTTGAACTGATAGTGGGTAAGCCTTGTCCTAAATAAAGCTAAACATTGAAAGGGAGGTGGGTTATCCTGCCCTAGAAAGCGCGGTTGCTAAGCAAACTTTGGTCTTGCTGCCGGATCTGAAGGTTGTCCCACCAGCTTATATGAGTAGTCAGAGTTGAAGAACACTCTTAATTTTTATAAAAGAAAACTAAAAAGTGGAAAATTAGGGCAAAAAAGTGAATAGAAGTCGAAAAAGATGCCAAAAATGGTATCTTGACTAGACAGAGGTTGTGAGTCAACCGGATTAAACCTTAGGTCCAGAGAAAGACCCTAGGTAGAAATGTGGTTTAGCCAGGGGTGGCACAGTGGATAAAAAACATAAATCTCTAGGGCATAGGCTAGAGATGAAAACTTGTGTGAAAATAGAAAATTTTTTGACCAAGACACGAGACCGGGAAGCTTCTGTATCTTTTGGTTTCTATGTAGTATGAGATGCATAGGAATTCAGGGGTATAGAAGAAGCCTGGACTCGAAGAATGATGGACCATGTGTGGTGAATGATTGGTAACTCTAACAGAACGAGTTTCTCTATGCTCGCTGGTATGGGACGATGGAGTATAGTGGGCTCGGGAACATTAGTTATCAAGCAATTTGCGAAATTGTTTGGGTGCGACTCTATCTTGAGTGAAAGCCTAAGCAGAATGGTTAGAGTGGTATGGGACACTTGAACTTGGAAGCTTAGGTGGAAGCTTGGAACTTTGTTGTGCTAGCTTGATTGTATGATTGTGTGATATGCATGCTTTACTGTTTATTGCTTTGAGACCAAATCCTGTACCCATACATGAAAAGAACCTAGAAGAAAAACTTTTAGGCCATTAAACAAATTGAAAACCTATGACTTGAATCTAGAATCATGATAGTACGAATGAAACGAGAACTTGAGGAAATGAATACAACATATGATGTAGGAAAGATGACCATTTCTCAAGTCTGAAAAAAACATTTCGGATCCCGAAGATAAGAAAAGATGGGTGAATGCCCTAGATGAATGTCCTATTTGAAACTTCTATGATACCTTGTCGGATACTAAAGTGGCTTTGGCTTGTAGATAATGGAAGGAATCCAAGAAAACACCAATGCACCCGATCAGAGTAACCAAGGGGTGGATGTGGCAGCAACTTTTGTCCTATCACCAGAGATAATGGCAGAAATCACTCAACAGGTGGTCTAGTAGGTGATGAGGGCTCTACAGCCACAGCCTGAGGTTCAAAATGAACTAATTAATTCAATCAAAAAGGATATCCACTTCAAACGATCTATAAGGAATAAAAACAAGAAACCACAAAGTGATCGAAAGGCGGGGAAGGGAAGAAAGAAACAGAAACAAACTCACCAAACTGAAAAAGAACAAAAGAAGCAGACTAGGAGACAAGGGTTGTGCTATGCATGTAGACAAAGGGGTCATTTTGCTAGAGATTGCCCAACTGCATTTGCTCAAGCTCCTCAGCCACAAGATAATAAGGGTTATGGTCAGAACAAAACCAGAATGTTTGTTGTTGAGGCTCAGAAAGATCAAGACCCTCAGTAGAAACCATCATAATCCAATGTTTGGACAAATGAACATGAGTAGTAGTAGGGAGTTCCTTAGTTTAAGATTGCTATATGTTAGCATTTATGAATTTTGAGTTGAAATAAGGCTTTGTACCAATTATCTCTACTAATGAAATTTATTTCCTTAAGAGCTCCTACTGTACCATTTTAAATAAGTGTTGGCCTATTAAAGTAGCAAAACCCTTGGGCATACCAACTTAGTCAAAACCAAACTATTTACTAGAAATATTTGACAGAACGATGCACAAGTGAATAAGTGTAAATTTTGAGGATGAAATTCTTTTAAGTAGGGTAGGTTATAATAAACCAAAATTTTGTCAAATAATTAAAGATAAATAAGTTTAATGAAATTAAATGAAACACGTAAAGTGAATCAACTTTGAGATTTTAAGAAACTTTTGGGTGCAAATTATGGGTGGGTAAATGAAACCTTAATTTGAGATTTAAATGAAAATGTCAATTAAGTAGAATTAATTATGAAATTTAAAGAGTTGCTTTCATTTCTTAAGAAATAAAGAATAGAAATAAAGTATATGTATGTATATATATATATATATATATATATATATATATATATATATATATAGG
>JAJIYU010008746.1:0-17720 GCA_030144865.1 Tinospora cordifolia | reverse complement strand
ATATATATATATATAATTGTTAATTAGGTGATTAAAAAAATAAAAACATAAATATAGATATGATTTATGATTTGTTGTAAATAAAGGTAAAAATGAGAATAAGTTATATAGGGTATGTTGTTTTGGAATTACTTAGCTCAAACTGGGGTATAAATATAATTATCTTTTTAATATAAAATTAGGTGGTGGGTTGTGCTCAATTCATTTCATTTTCTTTTTTCTTTATTTCACTTTTTATTTTACATAGAAAGAACTAGAAATGAAACCAAAAGAAAGCAAGGGAACGAAGGAAGGAAAATTTGGTTTGGTTTTTTGACGGATTTGACGCATTGGTAAACGATTTTTCCCAATTTTTATCACAAAAATGCTAAATAAGCTGCGTACTACGACCCTAAGGGTGAAATTTTTATTGTAGGGGATGTTTTACAGTAGTACCAAAAAATAGAGTACTCTTCCACCGTGAGTAAAACTTAGTAAAAATTATACCAAAACACTCGTGGTGATATGTAGATGACAAATATGTGGTTAGTTTTCATTCGTTTGTCCTGTACATACCAAAATAAATATCCAAAGTCGAAAACCTTTGGATGAGTTTTGGATACATTAAACTCCAATAAAACTTTTATTGAAACCCATAAGAATGTAGAAAATGAAAATATGTACCCATCGACACCAAATTCGTGAATTTTGGATATCAATTAGATTTTTGGTGAATGATTGAACAATTGAGTTATTTATGAAAATTAAAAAATTAGTAAAAATATATTTGGGAAGCCTATTTATTTTATTTTCTACTATTAAAATATGGTATATGAGCAAAAAATTAATTTTAAAGGTTATTGAGAATATTTGAGCTCATGCGTAGCCATACATGAATACGTGCCCCTATTACTCACAGAATCAGTTTATATTCTATCATAGAATAATTGTGATGGATTGAAACCTAGATTTTAGAGTAGATACTAGAAATTGATTGGACCATAATTTTGGTAAGTAAAAACTATTTCTGGTATTATGTGAACTGTGATATTATGTCAAAATCTTTGATTTTTATTAAATAAGAACTGATGCAAATAAAAATATATATGATATATGAAATGATGGACTATGTATTACTGGTTTTATAGTAAATTTAGGAGTGACTGGTCATTATATTATGAACTAAAATACGTGCCCAACGGATTAAGTTTTTGGTATTCTATGAGTATTTATTTATCTTGGGTATTTATATGGCATTGTAGATATAAAAATGATTTAAATGTAAGCATACTATTTGTGTTGATATTTGTTTCATTGATTTATAATTCATAAATTACATTTACACGACAACATGTTTTGGATTTGTAAGAGCAGATCTAAAATAAGGTATCATTCCGATGGACTGAGTTATGAGGAATAATATTTCTTATATGATAATCCACGTAGGACTAAGCCATGAGAAGTATCAGTCATTCTCTATGTAATAATCCTCAAAATGATTATAGAGTAGGTGATAATTAGAGGTACAGTCTATTTATGTCAGACAAGAAGTGAGACTGAGTCGACTTCTGAAAGATGTAAATGTGTATGTGTTTTATTAAATGTTGCATTGAAAATAACATGATCATTATGTTGAATACATGTATGTTTGGCTTAAATGTACATGATGAATTTAAATATTTTATTTAATTTGATTTCTGCATGATTATTTAAATGCATCTAAATATTATAGATAAAGATTATTCACTGAGCATGTTGTCACTTACTTATTATATTCAACATTTTAGGAACAGATAGAAAATGAAAGAGGTCAGCGCGAGAAGAGTAGATGACTCTTCCGTTACTATTGGGTGTATAAGCTTAATTATCTTGTGGGCTGTATTTTTTTTATAATTATAATTATCAATGTATATGTAATATCATCTAGAGGGGTATGAATTTGCTTATACTAGGTATGAGTGTGAAAGGATGTGGATTTTAAATTATGAATTATGATTGATGATAGCATATGTAATATTATCTATTATGGACTTGTGGATTGATAATATTGGTTATCAGGTGATGATTTTTATTTGGGATAAGTCAAAGTTCTAGGGGAGACTCTGTCGAAATTTTTATAGATATTGAGTAGTTCAGAGTATAAGAGGCTGGCATAGTATTATATGTGTAGGTGTAGCATGTATGTATTATATATCGGTCGTGATGTCACTTTTACGAAGTGGGTTGCGACATTTTCTCCCTTGTTAAAGGACTCACCAATTCTTCACTTCTCACTAGATATATTTTTACATCAATTATTTTTCAATAATTAACTTAATTAACTTACTTAACTTAATATAGATATATAACATGTATTTTCAATAAATGTGTGTAATTAACACGTATGTACACGTATAGACAATACAGATATGTATATTTATACACATTTACTTTCATTTAGATTAATTTATATATTGAATTAAAATATGGAGTGTTATAAATCTTTTCAACTTAAGGAATTTCATCCTTGAAATTTAAATTAAAGGAGAACATACCTCAAATAATGAAAAAATCTACGAATTTGTTCTTGCATTTTATCTTCGCACTCCCAAGTTTGTTCTTCATTGCCATGAAACTATCATTTGACTCTAACTATAGGAATTTCTTTATTTCTCACTTCTTGAATTCTTTTATTAACTATTTTCATAGGTCTTTATTCATAGTTGGTATCTTCCTCAACTTGTAACTGAGTTATATAAAAAACATGTGTCAGATTTGGATTATATTTTTTTAACATAGACACATTAAACATATTATGAACACTCGCTAACTGAGGAAGTAGTGCACATCTGCAAACAACTGGACCAATTCTTTCCAAGATCTTGAATGGTCCTGCAAAGCGTGGAGCTAATTTTTTTTTCACTCCAAATCTCATCTGACCTTTTTGAGGGAAAACTTTCAATAGTACTTGGTCACTGTTAGTTGTGTTGCATACTAACTATTTTATACTTATTTTATATATATTTCACATGGGTTAGATAGGAATTAGAACATATTTGTTTATAATTAGTTATATGAGCATTTATATTAAGATTTCAGATTTTTTAGCATTTAAATAATTTCAGCACAATTTTTATATGCTTTTATGTGTGATATAATGCTCGAGAAAGGGTTCTAGTGGTTTGTACGGATACAGGTTGAATAGGTAAAGATGGACAGACTGATATTAAGGAAAGGATGTGTAGACAAAGGTCGAAGATGATCTTGATTATGACTAAAAAATGTGAATCTTTGGATAAAAAACAAGCTCAAGCATAAGTTCAACGACAAGGAATGAGAAACCCAAATGAGGATCCGGGCCAAAAGCAAATAAGCTCAAGCATCTCGAACCATGCCCATTTTTCAACCAACAAGAAAACGATAAGGAAATACACTCGTGCATCAAGACCGCAGTCTCCCTAAGTAGGATCATAGTCCTGCAATTGCACAAGAGGAGAACCATGGTACTAAGTTGGAAGAGGGCAACAGTTCGTTATGGAAATTTGGGATTTTTGAAGACACCGTGTGACTGTGATTTTGGACCGCAGTCTTGCAATTAGGGTTATTAGATTTACGTTCTGTGTTAGTGTCTTATTAGTTTTTATTGGAGAAAAACTATATATAGGCCCTCCTAGTAGTTTTCTTTTATTATTATTCAATTGCTACGAGTTTTTCTGACGGTTAAAGGTAAAGAGCACCGAGCAATAAAGAACAAGAACATGAAGAACAAGATCAAAGTCTAGTCTAGTATGATCTTTACTTTATTTAATTCTTTGTTTGATACTCTTTACAATATTTCTGACTAAGTTCTTTTAATTTCTAGGATGTAATTTAGATTATAGGAACCTTCAATCTTTGTTTTAATTAATATATTTTGAGGTATAATTTTATACTCTGTGTTCTTGATGCTTTTTATTTATTGGCTACTGACAAACTAATCTCAAACTATTGAACTAACTCAAGAGAGAGGTTTAGCAATTGGATAATCAGAGTATAAACCTATCAGAATCAATTGATTGAGAGGTTATTAATTCTATAGGAGGTTGCACATGATTTCTATGTTTATTGCATTGGTTTGGTTTGTTAACTATACGCTTCGAGAAGGGGTATTAGGGAAGAAACTGAAAGGATCAAGGTACCTCGAGAGAGGGTTTTGATTACTAGTTCTATAACCTACCAGAACAGAATTCAAGTCAACAATTGTTTTTACAGTTTTCAAGTTGATTAAAAGTGATTACATGATATTTTACTATCCTATAATCTTAATTAATATAATTTTCAAGTCAATAATTATTTATTTTCCTTTTAAATTTTGTTTAAAGTATTGAATCCTTGTTTTTAAGCCTTAATAAAGTTAAGATTGAAAGTAAATTGAGATTTAAGATTTTAACCACAAATCGTTCCCTAAGGACGATATCTGGTATTTACCATTTATTATTATTGCTATCTTGTACACTTGCAGTGATTCCAACAAGTTTTTGGCACCAATACTGGGGAACGGTGGTAATAATCTTAAAACAAATCAAAATTGGTTGAAATTTTAATTAAGGCATTTATTTTATTTTTATTTATTTTATTTCTTGCGCTTAATTGAATAAACTTGATCTTTTTTATTTGTTTGTGGTGTTTTAGGTTTTGGTTGAACATAAATTCTCTTGGGTCGAACGATCCAGATCTGTTTGAGACCATCGGGCAAATTCAGTTGGAATCTGGAAGTTATATATCTAATATAGCTAAAGGCAGAAGATGAATTGTTGGGAATGATGGTGAGGCACCATTACGAGATTTCTTTAAATCCGTATTGAATACCAATTACTCTGAAATTTTCAGAACTCCCATCAATGCTAATAACTTTGAATTGAAGCCCTCTTTGATTATAATGGTGCAACAACAACAGTTTTGGGGCTTAGCTATTGAGCATCCTATGGCACATCTAAACTCTATTATGGAAATACGTGACACGGTCAAGATGAATGGAGTGACTGAGGATTAGTTGAGGCTGAGGCTTTCCCTTTTCTCTTTGAGGGATAAAGCACGAACATGGCTGTAGACTCTCTTACCAGGTAACATCACCACCTGGGAAGACATGGAACAAAAATTCTTATAGAAATATTTCACTCTGACGAAAGTTCATCAATTGAGGGGTGAGATTAATTCATTCAGAGAGTCTGACTTTGAGTCTCTCTATGAAGCATGGGAATAGTTCAAAGATTTATTAAGAATATGTCCTCAACATGGGTATCTCCAATGGCTTCAGATACATATGTTTTATAGTGGCTTGATACCACCTATTAGAGCTTTGGTGGATAGCAGTAGTAAGCTCTTTGATGGGAATGTCTACTTTTGAGGCTACTCAACTTATAAAGTGTATGGCAGCTAATGCTTATGGTCATGGTTTTGAGAGAGGAGTTGTAAAGAGAGTTGGATTACACCAAGTGGATGAGATCACAGCTCTACAGGCTTAGATAGATTCCATGATTCATCAAATGAATTCCTTAATTGAAAAGCTTGGCAACTGCCAAAATTTAGCAACCACAACAGAATTAATCTATTTTGGCCATCTCTGAAGATCAAAAACCTGCTTACTCTGAAGATGGATCCATAGAGCAGTTGAATGCTTTGAATAGGTTCAATAACTACCAAGGTCAGTCTCAAGGATATAATGTGCCTAAATATTATCATCAAGGGATCTGTAATCTTGATAATTTCTCTTATGCAAGCAACAAAATTTTTCAGCAAGCCCCACTAGGTTATGCCCCTTAGCAGGGCCTACATGATAAGAAGCCATCTATGGATGATAACTGGGATGAGATTACGAATATGCAAGCATGCTTCTTCAAAGAGTTGACAGGTAGGGTGGATAAAAATGACAACAAAGTCTCAGGAATGGAGGTTTAGATGGGGAACATGAGTACTACAATAAAGAACCTTGAAACTCAGGTGGGATAGATAGCCCAAGCACTCTCTAGCTAGTAGCACAGTTCCTTCCCCAGTGATACTCAGGTAAACCCTAAGAAAACTGCAAGGCAGTCACAAGTAGAAGTGGGAAAGAAGTACAATGTCAGGTTTATCCATCACGCCTTACTGTTATAACTAAAGAAACTGAAAATTTTGAGAAAGCTGCACCACCACAACTAGCTGAGGTAGAGCAGAATGAACCCAAATAGAAAGTAAAGGTGAGACGTCCTAGCATAACAATTCAAAGCGGTAAATACCTTGAACCTTCAACACTACCATTTCCTCAAAGGTTTTAGAAAAAGAAATTGGATTAACAGTTTGCTAAGTTCTTGTAGATGTTCAAGAAAATTCATATAACATTTCTTTGGCAGAAGCATTATAGCAAATGCCTACTTATGCCAAGCTCATGAAGGAAATCATGTCAAGGAAGCGAAAACTGGAAGATTTTGAGATAGTGAAGCTGACTTAAGAATGCAATGCCATTCTATAGAAAAAGCTTCCACAAAAAGTGAAAGATCCAGGGAGCTTCACTATTCCATGCAACATTGGTTCAAAAACTTTTGAGAAGGCGCTTCATGACTTTGGGGCAAGCATTAACCTCATGCCTATGTCAGTATGCAAGAGACTGGGAATGTCTAAAATCAAGCTTACCACTATCTCTTTTTAGCTTGCTAATAGATCTTTAACTTATCTATGGGGTATTATAGAAGATGTTCTAGTAAAGGTAGATAAGTTCATCTTTCCAATAGATTTTATTGTTTTGGATATGGAGGAAGACGGTGAGATTCCACTTATGCTTGGGAGGCCATTCCTAGCTACAGGCAATGCCCTGATCGATGTACACAAGAGCGAGCTTACTTTAAGGGTGAATGAAGATAAATTGGTTTTCAATCTTTATAAGGCTATGCAATTCCCCATTGATTTACATGAATGCACGAGAATTGAGGTAATAAATTCTTGCATTGTTGAAGTAGTGGATGAACTAAGCACTCAAGATGATTTGGTTGGGTGCATTTTTTGTTTTATTTCCCCTTCCCAACCCATACTGAAATCGACAGATTAAATGTTCTAGCCTCGAAAGCGTCACAACTTGAGCCTAATATCCCTCATACTCCTCTACCTGATCTCACCCAATTTGAAAATGTCCAAAAAGTCCCTAAAGCCATTGACTTGATGTCACACCCCGACCCTCGGTCCGGACATCATACCTGTCAATCTAAGACCCTGTCGTCGGGCGTCGCGTGGCTCCATGCTTGGCGCATGGTCCGCCGAGGCACCGGGCGTGAGACAATTATCATCATCTTTGCACTAACCTCTATGCACGAGGTTTAAGTCATTTCATAATTTCAAATAATCATTTCATTCATGCTTCACTAAGCAATTGATTTTAAATTAAATTCACTAGATGTTCAAAATCATATTCATATTGGAAATCAAGATAATAGTAGTGGAAGCACTTTTTGGATCAAATCTTTCTAAATCATTGAACGTTGTTTAATATACAATATCTAAAAATCATCAGTTTATCAATTAAAATAAAACAGTGTTCAACATGGTAAAATAGTCCTGTAGATACATACACAAAAATATGATACATGACCCTCCGGCCCAAATCCAAAATATACATCATAAAAACTGTTCAAAACAGAGAGACAGTTTAACACAAAATATCACACACTCTCTCTATACATCCTCCAGTCTCCGGTCTGCATCCTCACTGAGCGCTGTGCCTATGAGTACCTATAAAATAAAAATGGGATAAGCTCAAAAGCCAAGTGGATCTCCCCTACACATCAATAACATTATACAAATGAGCATACGAAACATGCAAATAGTTTCAAATCATTAGGGGTGTTTCAAACACTTAGTCAATTTATCCATTGCGCTCTAATATCAGGAATCTACCATCTGATATTAGGAATTAATCGAAAGAATGAACCACCCTCGGTATCCCAATTGTGGTCCTTAACACAATCAGGCACGATATCTTTATAAAACAGAAGTCTACCTCTGGGACCACGACCCAAGAAGATACTGAAACCAAGGGAAAAATCCTCATGACTTTTCAAATTCAAGGGTCTCATATGGCCGCTCGCAGTTTGGCCTAGTTGGGGGATACCCACAATGACGCCTTGGTTACAACCAGATAACATCTACATGATGTACCAGTGCCCGTCCATCGTCCTGGTACGTGGAGTTCTTAATAAACCTTTAATATTCTTTAGTTTTACAAATCATAGTTTTCATTCCACGCAACATATAGACATGCTTATTCAAAATGCTAACCTAAACAAAGAAAGCAAACAAACACCAAACTAATCATAATATCTTATTACTAGAAAGAGAGTAACCAGTCATCAAGATATCATATCAATCATTCCACCCAAGGCATACATTCCTAGCATAGTACTAAGTACAAGAATTTAAACATGAATCATATTCTGTATCCAACATTCGCATAATACTATAGAGTGAGGAAGAGATAGTCAACCCCACCTGTACACGCCGAAATACTGTTGGATCGTCACTCTTCGCACAGTAGTCTAATACTGTTAATCTGCATCATTAGACGATAGTGATACATTACTTTGGGCTTTTAATACTCTTTTCACCTACTCTAGGGGTCTGGTATCATTTAGTGTTTCAGAATGTACACAAAACACTCCAAAAACAACATCCAAGTCCATTGATCGCGGTCAGTCCTATGTGGACCGCGGTCCACACACGATTTTTTACCCAATAGTGAGATTTCACATGTGTACGCCATACTCGTGATTCCCATTTCAATTTAACACTTAAATCTAGTGTATTGGACACCCAACAATCATTCAAACATATAAACCAGCTAAGGAATGATGCTTACATTGTTTCTTCACTGAAACCCCTTAACCAAACACTAAAAATGGGATTCCCTTTCAATGTAATCAACCCCTTCAATTCCACAACCAAACAACCATTATAAATCATCCACACTAGTGTCCAAACACGCACACAAGGAAATAAAAAATAGCTCACCACGTTTGGCTTTGGTTTTCAGCCAAAATCCCCTCAACACAACGCTCTCAAATGGATCTCCATCCTTTTGATTTACTAACAATTGATAACTACTTTAGATGGAATCAAATCTTAAGGAAAACTCAAATGAAATCAAGGAACTCACCTTTAAATCGCCCTCAAGTCATCTCCTCCAAACCCCAAGCTGTTTCAATGCGAAATGAGAAAGTTAGAGCTTGAAATGTATATATAGATCACACACGGACCGTGGTCGGAGCCAGACAGACCTCGGTCATCGGACAAATTTTCTTTGTGGACTGTGGTGAGCACTTTATGGACCACGGTCGACACTTTACAGACCGCGGTCAACACCTTACAGACCGCGGTCACCCATGTGACCTAATTTTTTTTCATAATTTTCCACTTTATGGACCATAGCTGGCAGTGTGATATCTTGTTTTTTAACGGTTTTTCCCATTATCCAACATCCTGATTTATTTTATTTTAATACCATATTATATAATAATCATTTTGAACATGTTTCCACACATTTTTAAATTTATTTCATAATTTTTATAAATTCATTTTTGATTTGTACGCATTTGAAAATTTAGGGTATTACACTTGAAGCCCCTTTTTGATCAACTAAAATATGTCTATTTAGGTGAAGCACTGTCCTTACTAGTCATTATTTCTTCTTCCATAACCTCAATTCAAGAAGAAAAATTATCAAGAGTGCTTCAAGAACATAAGTTCGTTATTGGATGGACAATTGAAGATATAAAGGGTATTAGTCTAGTTGTCTACATGCACAAGATCTTAATGGAAGAATCTCATAAACCTGCGGTAAATCATGATTTGAGACTAAATCCTATAACAAAGGAAGTGGTGAAGAAAGAGGTAATGAAGTGGCTTAAAGTGGGGATTATTTATGCTATTTCAGATTCACAGTGAGTCAGTCTTATTCATGTAATGCCTAGGAAGGGACCAATCACTGTAATTATCAATGAAAAAGGTGAGACTATTGCTTCCAGAACTACTATAGGGTGGCGTATTTGCATTGATTACAAGAAATTGAATAAAGCCACCAAAAAAGATCACTTTCCTCTGCCATTTGTGGATCAGATGTTAGACCAAATTGTAGGATATGATTTCTACTACTTCTTAGATGGGTACTCAGGTTACAATCAGATTGTTCTTACTCCAGAAGATCAAGAGAAGATTACTTTCACTTGTCCATATGGTACTTATGTTTTTAGCAGGATGTCTTTTGGTCTATGTAATGCATGAGCTACTTTTCAGAGATGCACGATGGCCATTTTTGCTAATATGATAGAAGATATTATGGAGTATTCATGGATGATTTCTCTATGTTTGGTGCTACATTTGATGACTACCTTTTCAATCTAGAAAGAGTTCTATCCCATTGTGAAAAGAATTTGGTTCTTAATTGGGAGAAATGCCACTTCATGATGCGAGACAACATTGTAGTGGGACATGAAGTGTTTGTGGGCAGACTAGAGGTGGACCGTGCAAAGATTGAAGTGATTGAAAATTTGAAACCACCTACATTTGTTCAAGAATTTGTAGTTTCTTGGGGCATACGAGATTCTATCGTCGTTTTTTAAGAATTTTTCTCAGATTACTCGTTTTCTATGCAATCTACTTGAGAAAGAAGCTGAATTCAACTTTAATCATGAGTGATTGGAAGTATTTACTACACTGAAGAAGGCATTCATGTCTGTTCCTATTATGTTTACTTCAATTTGGGGAGAGCCCTTTAAGATTCTGTTTGATGCCAGTGATTATGCAATTGGTGCAGTATTGGGATGAAGACATGACAAGATGTTTAGAGTTATCTATTACGCAAGCAAGACGTTAGATGATCCACAAAATAACTACACTATTATTGAAAAAGAGTTGCTTGCTATTGTCTTTGCTTTTGACAAGTTTCAATCTTATATTGTGGGCTCCCATGTTACAGTCTTCACGAATCACGCTACAATTTGTCATCTCTTTGCTAAAAAGGATGTAAAACCTTGTCTTATCAGATGGATCTTTCTCCTTCAATAGTTTGATATTGAAATAATTGATAAAAAGGGTACAGAGAATGTGATAGCTGATCACCTATCTCGTCTCCCTGAAGACAATGTCATTGACCCCATGTGTACTACTGAATTGTTCCATGATGAGCATCTTCTTGATATTCTAGATCGTTTGCCATTGTATGCAGATTTTGCTAACTACTGAACCACAAGTAAAGCCCCTCCGGATCTATCAAGTGTTCACCTTAAGCGCTTCACACATGAAGCAAAGATTTATTTGTGGGATGATCCTTATCTTTACCATTGATGTGCTGATAAAGTCATTTGCCATTGCATTTCTAAAAAGGAGATTCAGAAAGTTCTTCATAATTGTCATTCCTCTTCTTACAGTGGCCATTACAGTCACTATAGGATTGCCCGACATGTTCTTGAGAATGGATTTTATTGGCCCACCATGCTTAAAGATGCTTATCAATTTGTGAAGATATGTGAAGCATGCCAAAAACAAGATAATATTTCAAAGAAAAATGAGATGTCTCTGAATGCCTTTGTAGAGGTTGAATTATTTGACGTATGGGGCATTGATTTCATGGGATCCTTCCTACCATCTGATGGGAAGCAATATATATTATTAGTTATTAATCATGTCTCTAAATCGGTGGCAGCAATGGCTGCAACAAAGAATGATGCTCGAGTAATTCTCAAATTCTTAGCCTACAACATCTTCTCGAAATTTGGTACAACCAGAGCTATTGTGAGTAATGAAGCTACGCACTTCTATAACTGTTTGTTTAATAACCTTCTCACTAAATACGGTGTGCGCTACAAGGTAGCTTTGCACTATCATCCTGAAATTAATGGGCAAGCAGAGGTTTCAAACCGTAAGATCAAGATAATCCTTTAGAAGATAGTGGGCACAAATCACAAGGATTGGGTACTTAAACTAGATGATACACTATGGGCCTACATTACAACATTTAAAACTCCTATTGGCATGTCCCATTATCAACTTGTGTATGGAAAATCATGTCATCTACCATGTGAGCTAGAACATCGTGCTTATTGGGCAGTAAGAAAAATTAATTATGATGCACAAGCGTGTGGCGAGAACAAATTACTATAGATCATGGAGCTAGATAGCTAGATGAATTCTAGTGGGAAGCATTTGAGAATAATCGTATTTACAAAGAAAGAACTAAGAAATGACATAACCAGCTGATCGAGAAGAAAAACTTCATACTAAACCAACATGTATTCTTGTTCAATTCACGCCTGCGGTTATTTCTTGAAAAATTCAAGTTTCGTTGGTCTGAACCATTTCTTGTTACACAGGTATTCCCTTATGGTGCTGTTGAATTGCAAAGCTTGGTGGATAAGACACGTTTCAAAGCCAATGGCCAACGGTTGAAGATCTTTTATGGTGGAACTTAGAGGAGTGCAGAAACTATGAAGCTGAAAAATTAATATGCAGTATCTACGTCGAGCTAGCGATGTTAAACTTAGCGTTCAGTGGGAGGCAACCCACTAGTTTTTATTTTTTGTTTATTTCTATTTATTTAGTTAGGGTTTAATTTAATTTCATGCATGCTTTTAGTTTAGTAATAAAAAAAAGAGAAGAGGTGTGCAATATCGCAAGATCGCAGTCCCCGTGGGTGGACCACAGTCCCACAGTATTGCATCACCGCACCAGGACCATGGTCCACCTATGGGTGATCGCGATCTTGTAGCACTCCACACACACACACACACACACACACACACACACACACACACACACATATATATATATATCATTCCGCCCAAAAATTTGTTTCTTTTCTCTCGATTCTAGTTTGCATCTCAGCATCATGTAAGTAATTATGATTTTCATTTAGTGTTCTTCTTCTTTCAATCTATGTGTTAGTATGCTACTGTGGTTTGATTTTTAACTTGCCCCTCCACGGCTTGCTAGATGCCTTAGTATTTGCTCAAAAACATCACATGTTTGATGAAATGCTTCAATGAAGTGCAACATATTTTATGTTCTTCTTTGCTTACAAACTATTATTTATTAATGTCCATGGTCACTTTGCTTTCCATCCTTTCATGTGTGATGCCACTATAGGCACATTGCCCCTTCACAGATTAATTTTATACCTTCTTGTTGCTCATGCACACCACATGTTTGATGAAATGCATCACCTAATTGCAGCACATTTTATTCCCTAGTTTGCTCATTGTTTGCTGCACATGATTGTTTCCTGTGATTTCTTCAAGACGTGCATACATGTAGACAACATATGATTATCCTACATTGTCTTTGATTGTCTACTATGCACTTATTCCAAATTGGTATTCAAGTTTTAGAATTTTCTGACATTACTCATTCAACTGTTCTTCATGAACATTCATGTGCATGGTCTTGTGATGAATCAAATGTGTGCATTAACTTCCTCATTGAGCTTGGTTCTCTTGAGCATGGCATACCCATTATCTATGCCCTATTGCTTCTAGTCTTATGCCTTGATTATTATGCGTTGCAGTTTCTTTTAATTTTGATTACTATTCCTTAGATATCATTTGAGCCTAATGACACATTT
The DNA here is from genome assembly GCA_030144865.1 of Tinospora cordifolia. Taxonomy (NCBI): domain Eukaryota; kingdom Viridiplantae; phylum Streptophyta; class Magnoliopsida; order Ranunculales; family Menispermaceae; genus Tinospora; species Tinospora cordifolia. Next base: position 4,147 of record JAJIYU010008746.1, on the reverse strand, counting down.
TCCTTAAACAATTCATGATCTATGATGCATTCCTATGCTCTTATGATTCCAATGTGTTTGGATTGTTTAGTATTTTATGATTTTAGGCCGCCACGCACAAGGAACCCATTGCTAGTCTCAACGAGTGCCACAGCCAGCAGCACCTGACGACCAAGCTCATTTTAATTCAGCTAAAACAAAGAAAAAGTCTGACTATATGAGAACTTTTTGGCAACCAATTCCTAAGTGGGGCATCTGTATTACTGATGATGAATGGTAGCTGGTCATTGACCACACGGTGGCATTGTGACAGTGGGAGTCTTTCATATGCCCCTTTACCACGCCCTCTATTTCTATTGTGTAGGAATTCTACACTAATGCTTACGAGCGTGATAGTTTGTAGGTTTGGGTAAGAGGCCAATGGGTATCCTTTGATGCTGATTCCATTAATGCTCTATATGGTCTTCCTTCAAAGGTCCCTAATGATGTTTCTCAATATATGAATGAGAAATTTGACCCTGAGGAAGTATTGAAGACTTTATGTAGGGAAAGAGCTTCTTAGAGATGCACGAATAGGTGCCCAATCAGTTGATCTAAGTGTTCCTTCACTGCTATTGCCAAGGTATGGTTGTATTTTATCTGTGTAAACTTAGTTCCTGCCCTATCAATCAATAAGGTTCCAGTGGTGTAATAACCCGTAAATCTTTAATGTGAATACATTAATAATGGAATTGTGAAATAAATTAATCAAGAAAAATAAAATGATAAAATCATGTTTTATAACTATATAGATATGTGAAAATAAATATTTTGATGTTTATTATAATTGGTGTAGAAGAAAAAATAATAATAATAATCTAAAAAAAGAAAAAATAAAAATAACCTTGAATGTTTTAACACGTACACATCAAAAATAATTTTTTAAAAATACTAAATAAATATAAAAATGTCTGAAAATAAGATTTAAATATTTATTACAATATTTATTAAAAAATAAAATAAATCACATTGTTTGAAGTGGAAAAAAAAATCAAAAAACGAAAAGGATACTTATAAGAGCCTTTTTGAACTGATTTCAAAAAAAAAGGGGGAGTTAGGCAAAAATCTCCTCTATGAACAGTAACTATGGATACTGTTTATCTGCAGGCATTGTTCATGCAGTTACTATTCATCCCATTCTTAATCGCGAAATAGAAAAAATGAACCAGAAAAGCAAAATTGCAGTCATGTTTTGCGGCATCCAATTTTGGTAATCGGAGATCTGATTTTTGCCGAAAATAGTTAAAATGATCCAGATCAATTTTAGAGCAATTCTAAGCATCTAAGGTAAGGTTCTGAAGCCTTAAATTTGTTCAAATTATTTTCCATAGGCTAACAATATCAAAATTTCAAGGTTGATTGGTGATTTGGGGGTTTTGATGCACGTAATGATCTGGAGCAAATTGAGTTCAGATCTTTCTTTTAAATCGATGAATTAGTGTATCTAAACTAAATTCTAGAAGTTTTGACTGTTCATTTGCAATTTTTGACAGATCCAGAAGAATTTCACCTATTTGGAGGGTTTTCGAAGGTGCAAATCCTTTAATAGGTAATAAAACTCGATCTGCTCATATTTTGAAGCAGTGACTAGTTTTAAATATGTTCAATTTTGAATTTGAAAGGAAATGAATGTAGTTTTGTGTGCTGATGTGGTGAAATGAGAAATTCGAATTTTTTGGGAAAAACCTTTTATTTGGAATTTGATATGAATGATCTAGATTGGATATCTATGATGGTTATTGATGTAGTTTGAGGGTTTTGGAGATTTGGAGGATTGAATATGTAAATGTTGATTTCAGATTTGATGAGTGGTAAGTGTTGAGGAACGGCGTAAGGGTCTGTCCGACATATACAGGTGGGCGAGACTTCCTTGCTCATTAGTATTATGCGGGCTTAGGATATGAAATAGGATGATTGTTTACATCTTGTACTTAGTATCATGATAGGAATGTGTGAACTAATTGGAATGGTTGCCATGGTATCATAATGTCCGGTTATATGCTTTCTAGAGTTAGGGATTACTTAAATGTCTATTGAATGATATATATGATTTAATTTGCATAGGTTAGTACATGTTATGCTGTATAGTTTGAAAACCTTGCTTGGAAAACTTAAGAAGATTAATGGTTTATTAAAAACTCAATGTACTGAGGCGATGGACAGTCCGCTGGTGCATCACTTAGATTATGATTAGGGTGTAGCTAGGGCATTATTGTGGGTATTCCCAAACCAGGCCAAACTGCGAGTGGTTGTGTGATCCTCGGATTTAGGAGATCATAGTAGTTTCTATATGATTTTTATATCTTCATGGATCGTGGTCCCAGAGGTAGACTTCTATTTGATAAATATGTCACATCTGGTTTTGTCCAGGACCACAAGGAGGATATCGAGGTTGGTTCACTCTTTCGATTAATTCCTGACAGTGTTCAGACGGATCGAAAAAATAACCAATTAAGTGATTGAAATGCCTAATGTAATGAAATTGTATGCATGTTTTGTATGCTAGTCTATATAATGCTAGTAATATGTAGGAGAGATCTACTGGGCTTTTGAGCTCACCCCATTTTAATCTTACAGGTACTCATAGGCCTGGCGCTCAGTGAGGATAGGTCAGACCCTGGAGACTAGTGGAGAGTTTTCAGAGAGTTGTTTTATTTTGAACTCAATTTTAGTTTTATGTATTTTGATCATGGGCATGTTGCCAAGCTAGTTATCATTTGTGTAAATAGATCTGTTTTATATTACGAAACACTATTTGAAACTTTGGCCTGTGAGCCTATTATTTTGTTTATGTTATATGTTGAACAAATATTTCATGGTTTTAAATATTATGAATGAATAGTGATGCATTTAATGATTTCAGATGAATGTTTTGACATTTGAAAGCTTCCGCGGGTACTTTGATTTTCTATATTATTTCCTATGAAATTTTGATGATATAATTTTGAATGTTATTTGAAAACATATTAAAAGTTCATTTGACAATGAATCTCGTGTAAGAGACTGTTTTGTTTTGCAATGAATAAAGAAAAGAAATTATTTGACTTGAACAAAACATAAATGGAAAAAGAATAAAGTCACATGTCCCGGCGCTCCAGCGGGCACACGCGTCGAGTTGTGATGCCGCGCGATGCTCGACTGTAGAGTTGCAAAAGGTCCAGCGTGGGGGCCGGGGTGTGACAAGTGGAGCGAGCTGTCATGGTCTACTACATCATCAAGAGGATACCAATTAATGTGGGAAAGTGCATATCCATTTCCATTTGTTACTTCATTAACAAAACCAATGCTGGGCTCCCACATCCTATAGTCTTCACTCTTTTTTGTTAGCGGGCTGGTCTTATTTGCTCAGCAGGTGAGCCTACACTTAAGACTAAAGATCATATTACTATTCGTCGGCTCACCACAGTTCTAGTGAAGAGGAAGCAAAATTTAACAGGTGCTTCTACATTAAAGCTCCCTCCCATATCTTCTGCCATCGCCCCTACCATGCCTCAAACTATCATTCCTCCTTATTGTGAATCCCAATCAGAGATTCATGCACATTTTACATGGCATATCTAATCTCCATCACTTATTTTCTCTCTAATCCTTAGCTAGAACAGATGGCACCGCTTCCACCTTGTTTGGTTCTCTATTAGATGGTAGTTGTTGTGAAGCTCCTGTTGACGCGGACGATGATGATCATGAGGATGAGAGTGATGCTTCTTCTGATGATGCTAATGACGAGATATAACATGACTAGGTTTGAGCTATTTCTTTAATTTCTGGACTGTATATATGCTTATTTTGCTACTAACTCTACAAGCTATTATCTTACTATTTGTTCTTCTCTTCCATGCTATCATATGGATACATTGATTTCTTACTTATGGATTTTGACTAATTTCCCTTACTATTTGCTTTTCTTTACATGTTCTGAAGCAAGTCGGTTTATGCATGTTTTGCGCTAGAGTCTTTTCAGGATGTTTGTGCTTTAAGTGTGTCATCTTTTTGTGTATGTGTAATGTTAAGTTGTGCTCTTGAGGACAAGGCACAGTTTAAGTTTGAGGGTGTGTATTGAAGAACTATATTCTTCAAATTTATGTTATGGCTTCTTTATATATATATATATATATATATATATATATAT